>CANNZV010002659.1:23-89262 GCA_947561585.1 Caprella mutica | reverse complement strand
CTCCCGGTCATAGAAAACTAGGGTCAAGTATAGGTAAATTGCGGCACTTTAAATAACTGCGGCCTCATATCTCAGAAACATTAATAACCTTCATGGCTTCAAGGCACTCGTAAATTGAGCTTAAATTATGATGTTCGACAATTCAATATATAGCTAAACTTATTTCAGAATGAATTTGAGACTCTCTTAATAGGGTCACAATTAGAAATTAAAAAACCGAATTCACCTGTGTAACCCTACCTATAGGTATACACTAATTAGTTTTAAAATATATAGATTATCAGACCACTTTACTTAAGATACTAGGATGTGGAAATATCGGACGGTTCCACATTTTCGGTCGTCTAAGAAAAACTATATAAAATAATCAATCAACTTTTATTATAATTAGCTATAAGGTAGCTAGGTATATACTATATTTCATACGTGACTGAAAATTTGAAATCGCCTGATAATTTGGAACTTACCCTTTCCTGTGGACAGCGCAGTAACTGTCTAGCCTATGTAGAAGGTATTGGCACTGAAAAAAACAGCTAGGTATGTATGATTCTTAAATAAGTTAACTTATAATAATCTAGGAAAATTAGTTTGGATATCAGTATACAAACTGGAAGGCAGTAATCAAAATTTATTATTATGAAAAGATATATACTGATAATCAGCTCTTCAAATAACTACCTAGCCGCCAGCCTATCAATCCCCAAAATTTTAGAATATTTACGCAGATATTTATCAATTTATTAATGGAATTAATTAATAATCGATCGGCAGCGATAATACTATTTAGTGCATATAACGCTATTGTTTGCACTTCAACTAAAATGGTATTGAAGAGCGTTCACATTCAACAAGTAACTCACTGAAAACAAGATTTTAACTGTAAAGTGTCAACCGATTAATTGGCTTTGAGGAAAGCATAAGTTGCCACATACTCATTTGATTTAACTCGCACATAAACTTTAAAAAGTTGCACCAACTCTCATAGTAAGTTAATTTATACACCAGATACATAGGATTAACAGTCTTTGTGAGTTACTTTATCACACTATGTCATAGTTGTTTTAACTCGCACCTAAACTTACAAAAAAGTAGCGCCAACTCTCATATAGTAAGTTAATTCTTACACTGCAGAATACAATGGATTAACAGTCTTTGTGGCTTACTATAACACACTATGTCATTGATGATTTAACTCACACTTAAACTTAAAAAAAAATAGCGTCAACTCTCACAGTAAGTTAATTCATACACTAGATACATTGAATTAACAATCTTTGTGAGTTATTTCAACACACTATGTTCTAGTTGTTTTAAACACATGTTCAATCTCCCAAAATGTAACTCTAACTCTCATAGTAAGTTGATTCAATCCATAAAATGATTTGAATTAACTATGTTTGGTGACACACCACGTCATAGTTGTTTTGACACACGTGCAAACATGAATGTAGTCCAACTAACTCACGTAATAAATTGATTCAAAGCTTAAATTGTTGACCCATTAGATATGAGTAAACTTTTTTCTCTGTGTATTCAACCAATTTGTCTGAAATTTGATGGGACGATTGAACAATGATCAGGAACCATCTGGTAGAATTTTGGGAGCAATACGGTCAAAGGTCAAGGTCATTTATAACTCAATAACTCAAAAATTGTTGTACCATATTGCATGAAACTTGGTGGGACGACTGGTTATTATCCAGTTAGCACACACAGAGAAAGGATTAGTTGAATCAAATCATATTTGATTTGTTTTGACTAAATTTTATGGTTTATCTGTGCGCCTACCTACGTGGTGAGTTGCAGGTACTATTTAAAATGAGTTAAATTGACGTTGGTTAAAACAACACATATGTGAGTTGATTATTTTTAATTCCCGATGGTCACAACAACTACCTATGATAGTCAAAACTGCTCGTGATGGTTGAACCAATTATATGTAATGGTTAAAACAACTACGGAATAAGGTTACATCAACTACTTGTGTATGTTTCTCCAATCACTCCTATGTGTTATACCAACTACTCATGTAGGTTATACCAACTACTCGTGTAGGTTATACCAACTGCTTGTGTAGGTTATACCAACTACTCGTGTAAGTTATACCAACTACTCGTGTAGGTTATACCAACTACTCGTGTAGGTTACATTAACTACTCGTATAGGTAATATCAACTACTCATGATGTAGGTTATATCAACTACTCGGTTAGGTTATATCAACTACTCGTGTTGGTTATATCAACTACTCGTGTAGGTTATACCCACTGCTTGTGTAGGTTATACCAACTACTCGTGTAGGTTATACCAACTACTCGTGTAGGTTATACCAACTACTCGTGTAAGTTACATTAGCTACTCGTATAGGTGATATCAACTACTCGTGTAGGTTATATCAACTACTCAGTTAGGTTATATCAACTACTCGTGTTGGTTATATCAACTACTCGTGTAGGTTATATCATCTTCTCGTGTTGGTTATATCAACTACTTGTAAACTAAGTAAATGTATATCAACTATTATAGTGTAGGTTGAAAAATCGGTCTGGTTAGCAGTAGCCAGACTTTTTCAGTCACTATATTTACCCTATTAAATTATAATCTCGAGTTAGGTCCCGGTATCAATAAAATTAGACTATTTATTTTCTAGGACCAAATCTAACATGTTCACATTTATTTTCTACTTTTGCTTCTGTGATATGCATACTATTTTAATTTAAAAAAATAATTGATCACCTAGACCTATCCTTGCTTTTTGAAATGTTTTCGATCCTATGAATTGATATATGGTTATCAGTTGTAAATTAATAGATTAGATTGAATAAGTAATCTCATCAGGTCAGTTTATAAATAAGTAGTTAGATGACATAAATAACTTTACGTAGTGATAAATAGGTACGCTAGATGAATTAATTAACCAGGCTAGATTACAAAAGTTGATAAATCTTTGATATGCTGCAATTGTACTATAACTTAATGAATAATAAATTAATGATAAAGCCTTTATCTTCTAAACCATATTAAAGTGCAATTCATCTTACTCATAGGAACTGATATTGAAATATGCTAATAGAATTAATTACCAAGGTCAAATTGAAAACGAAATATAAACATTTAAGTTTTAGATTTATTATTTAGAAGTTTAATTTGAATTCTCGTCACTTTCTTTCACGACTGTAGGTTGCCAATTCCTGAAATAAGAGATTCGTATATTAATAAATGTTGAATAGAAATTCACAGTATCGTTCATATACATTATCAATAACATCACCTACTCTTTTTCCTTTTGTGATGAGATAGCGACAGCTTCGATATTCTTTTCATGTCTGGAATCCCTAAAAGCATATGAAAAAGTAAGAGCTAATCATATTGCAAATACATATTTAGAAATCATCTAATATTTTCAAATACTTACTTTGACCTAGCATAATTGTTCCTGAACCATTCAAAGGAATTGAATAGGACTCCGATAGTTGATGACGTTGATCTACTTCATCAATTCCTCATCAAGATCTGAAAGTAGATTCAGAAAATATAGAAAACCATATATTAATAAAGAAATGAAAAGAATTATTAACTGAGAATTCTTTCATATAGGTAAATTATTCATATAAAATGTTAAACTAATTATAAATCTTCAGATGCAGTATAAATTTAGCTCTAATAAATGCAATGGATTTTTCTAGCTAATCCTCATAATTTTGTTCATTATACACTCATAATCTAGACTTTAACTAAATACCAAGAAAGTATAATATATCAAAAGGCTCACCTCTGGTTGGAGTTCTCCCTGCTAAATCCCTGGACGGTGTTCTCCTCCGACTACCTCCCTGGATGGAGTTCTCCCAGTCATAGAAAACTAGGGTCAAGTAGGTAAATTGCGGCACTTTAACTAACTGCGGTCTCTTATCTCAGAAACATTAATAACCATCATGACTTCAAGGCACTCGTGAAATGAATAGAACCTATCATAAATTGAGCTTAAATTATGATGTTCAACAATTCAGTATATAGCTAAACTAATTTCAGAATGATTTTGAGACTCTCTTAATAGGGTCACAATTAGAAATTAAAGAACCGAATTTGGCTGTGTAACCCTACCTATAGGTACACCAACTAGTTTTAAAATATATAGACTATCAGACCACTTTACTTAAGATACTAGGATAAGTTCCGAAATATCGGACGGCTTCACATTTTCGGTCGCGTAAAAAAACTATATTAAATTAACTTTTATTTTAATTAGCTATTAGGTAGCTATATACTATATTGCATACGTGACCGGAAATTTGAAATCGCCTGATAATTTGGAACTTACCCTATTCTGAGGACAGCGCAGTAACTGCCTAGCCTATGTAGAAGGGGTGTGGGTCATAAGCCCCCCCAGTCATGAGCCCCCCCGGTCATGAGCCCCCTAGGTCATAAGCCCTCCCGGTCAAGAGCCCCCCCGGTCATGAGCCCTCCCGGTCATGAGCCCCCCTGTTTTTAAATCCTTATTTACCTATACTATTTAATCCTTATTGACACTTTTGTAGTTCATTACTGAATAGACATAAAATATATGTATATCGGGGGGCGTGCCGCCCCCGAACCCCCCTACCAGATCATTAGACAATCATGAAGTGTGCAGTACAACAAACTAGCGGATACAACAAACTACATTAGTAACTCTCAGTTATATCTATCTAAGTAATTTTTCATTTGTTTAACTAGGTAAATAAGAATTAAAAAAACAGGGAGGGGGGGCTCGTGACCGGGGGGGCTCATGACCTAGGGGGGCTCATGACCGGGGGGGGCTCGTGACCGGGGGGGCTCATGACCGGGAGGGCTCTTGACCGGGGGGGCTCTTGACCGTACCCCATGTAGAAGGTATTGACACTGAAAAAAAACAGCTAGGTAGGTATGATGCTTAAATAAGTTAATATATAATAATTTAGGAAAATTAGTTTGGATATCAGTTTACAAACTGGAAGGCAGTAATCAAAATTTATTATTATAAAAGTTATACACTGGTAATCAGCTCTTCAAATAACTACCTATATAAAGCCACCAAACTATCAATCACCAATATTTTAGAATATTTAGGCAGACATTTATCAATTTATTAATGGAATTAATTAATAATCGATTAGTGCATATAACGCTATTGTTTGCACTTAAACTAAAATGGTATTGAGGAGCGTTCACATTCAACACGTAACACACTTGAAACAAGATTTGAACTGTAAAGTATCAACCGATTAATTGGCTTTGAGGAAAGCATAAGTTGCCACTTACTCATTTGATTGAACTCACACATAAACTTAAAAAAAAAGTAGCACTAACTCTCATAGTAAGTTAATTTATACACCAGATAAATAAGATTAACAGTCTTTGTGGGTTACATTATCACACTATGTCATAGTTGTTTTAACTCACACCTAAACTTACAAAAAAGTAGCGCCAACTCTCATAGTAAGTTAATTCATACACTGCAGAATACACTGGATTAACAGTCTTTGTGGGTTACTATAACACACTATGTCATAGTTGATTTAACTCGCACCTAAACTCAAAAAAGTAGCGTCAACTCTCATAGTAAGTTAATTCATACACCAGATACATTGAATTGACAATCTTTGTGAGTTACTTCAACACACTATATCCTAGTTGTTTTAACATATGTTCAAACTCCCAAAATGTATCTCTAACTCTCATAGTAAGTTGATTCAATCCATAAAATGATTTGAATTAACTATGTTTGGTGACACACACGTCATAGTTGTTTTGACACACATGAAAACATGAATATAGTCAAACCAACTCACGTAATAAATTGATTCAAAGCATAAATTGTTGACCCATTAAATATGAGTAAACTTTTTTCTCTGTGCAGTTTCTTAAATTTTGGGAGAGAACGGGTCAAAGCGGAGGCGAAGGTATGCGCTCTACCGAGTGCATATAATCTAGTTCTATATTAATTAACTGCTTTTCCTCATTCTATAACTTTTTATTTAGCCGATTACTTTAATATTTTCTACAAAGTGATTATAGAATAAATTGTAATTCAATCCGAAAAATAGAAACGCCAATTGTTCAATTTTTATAGGTTATTATAATCGATGACTGAAAGAGGTGTAGGTCATAAGCTCCCCCGGTCAAGAGCCCTCCCGGTCATGAGTCTCCCCGGTCACGAACCCCCCCCCCCCGGTCACGAGCCCCCCTGTTTTTAATTCCTTATTTACCTATTTACCTATATTATTTAATCCTTATTGACACTTTTGTAGTTCATTACTGATTAGACATAAAATATATGTATATCAGGGGGGCGTGCCGCCCCCCGAACCCCCCTGCCATGTCATTAAACAATCATGAAGTGTGCAGTACAACAAACCAGCGGATACAACAAACTACATTAGCAACTCTCAGTTATTTCTATCTAAGTAGTTCTTCATTTGTTCAACTAGGTAAATAAGGATTAAAAAAAAAACAGGGAGGGGGGGGGAGGCTCATGATCGGAGGGGCTCTTGACCGTAATTCGACTGAAAGATCCCCTATCTACGACAATAAATAATGCGACGAAAATCCAATCGTATTTTATTATTAATTCGACGGAGATTTCATAATATTTTACGGTAAAATACGATCAATAATAACCGTAAATAATTATAGAAGATTTGCCGATTATTAGTCTTCCGTCTTAAAAAACTTTTAAAATCATCCAATGAAATATATTCCAATATGATGTTTTTTAGCTAATTATCTAAGGAAAAATAATACTTACCGGACAATAAGTCAAAAATAGAATATTTTGCTTCATATTTATTTTGGTAGAAGGGTGTGATTACAATGTTTGAAGTATTTGGTTATAAGTTTGATAATATATTTTATAATTAGTTAAGTTAGTAAAATATGTATATATTTTTTTTTCAATTTCTTCCATTAATGAAATGATTGTTCGAGATTGTATTTAATATTTTTGATATAGCTATTTTAATGTATAAATTTTACACTATTGGAAATTGGAATAGTTTGTAACTTGTAGTAATTCATTATTATTTTTAAATTTATTTCTGTTTTATTGTTATTAAATATATACTTTATCTTTTACTTTTCTTTTATTTGTTTATTTCCTCTTTTTTGAAAACGCAATAGGATTGTTAATATAACAGCTAATGTTATTATAGAGTTAATATAGAATTGTTATTCACTACTATTGTTAACAGTTACTAGATCTCTTGCCTAGACCCTGCGCAGGCTATCTCATTAATTACTTAGTTAGCTTTTATTTTCTTCAGTAAGTATTGAGCATTAGGGATAATTATTGATACGACAAATTTATCAGTTAGAATGAAGTGGGCACATATACTAGCAAACACAGACTGTCAGGAGTAAAGGCCCCCACACACTACACGATCCACGAGCCGAGCCTCAGACTCGCGCGAGCCTGTCTGGCTCGGCTTCATAACATAGCGGATTCATAACATAGCGGATTCATAACATAGCGGATTCATAACATAGCGGATTCATAACATAGCGGATTCATAACATAGCGGATTCATAACATAGCGGATTCATAACATAGCGGATTCATAACATAGCGGATTCATAACATAGCGGATTCATAACATAGCGGATTCATAACATAGCGGATTCATAACATAGCGAATTCATAACATAGCGGATTCATAACATAGCGGATTCATAACATAGCGGATTCATAACATAGCGGATTCATAACATAGCGGATTCAAAACATTGCGGATTCATAACATAGCGGATTCATAACATAGCGGATTCATAACATAGCGGATTCATAACATAGCGGATTCATAACATAGCAGATTCATAACATAGCGGATTCATAACATAGCGGATTCATAACATAGCGGATTCATAACATAGCGGATTCATACCATAGCGGATTCATAACATAGCGGATTCATAACATAGCGGATTCATAACATAGCGGATTCATAACATAGCGGATTCATAACATAGCGGATTCATAACATAGCGGATCATAACATAGCGGATTCATATCATAGCGGATTCATATCATAGCGGATTCATAACATAGCGGATTCATATCATAGCGGATTCATAACATAGCGGATTCATAACATAGCTCGGCTCGGCTTCATAACATAGCTCGGCTTTGCTTCATAACATAGCGGCTCGGCTCGGCTACTAGTGTTTATCTACTAGTATTTATCAATTCCAACCTAGTTACCTACAACTGTTTGTCAATACCTACCAGTGTTATCAATAGCTACCTAGTTACCTACTAAATGTCGATTAATTAATACCTACCTAATTACCTACTAGTGCTCATCAATACCTACCTAGTTACCTACAACTGTTTGTCAATACCTACCTAGTTATCTACTAGTGTTTATCAATGCTTACCTAGTTACCTATAACTGTTTGTCAATACCTACCTACCAGTGTTTATCAATACCTACCTAGTTACCTACTAGGTAGTGTTTATCAATACTTACCTACTAATATAATTCATCAATGCCTACCTAGATACCTAGCTATATCTGTTTATACTTATACCTAGTTATGATACGCAAATAAAGCTTGAGAATGAACTTGCTGCAATATGTATCGATATTTTTACCATTAAGATACGCACCACGACTCAATATACAGGGTATCCGACACTTTTGTTGCCAAACTTCAACATATATGGTTGCATTCGTCGAAATAAACACTTTTTATTGTGTGAAGGTGTGGTCTAAAATGCTTAGTTAAAGAGTTACAAGGTTAGGAAAGTAGTATCTGTACCATTTATTATTATTAGGTAACGTCAATTTTTAATGTTGCGATAAGAAACAAAATATTTTTAACAGTAATTATTAGGGATGTGACATTGTGCAAATTGCATATATGCAGTCTTCTGCATATATTTCAAAAGCATATAATTTGCACGTGTGCATATATGCTAACCGCAAAATATGCACTTCTTGGTCAATTTTCAACATGTAAATGTCTAATCTATGCCGCTTTCTTCTGGACCCTTGCATAGAAAACGATTTTAACTGTGGACCCAAGTAAATTTTATCAAGCTAATTATTCAAAATTAAAAGGTTTGTAGGTGGAATATTGAAACTACAAATGTATTAATAAATAATATGACACTTGGTATTTAGTAAATACTAGTAGTTATTGATAAATGAATGAATACCTAGGTACAATTATTTTAGAGAGTTGTACTACTAATAAAATATCAAAACTTATAGCATGTATATATGCATATAATTTATTTAAATAATTTAACACGAAACGGTTTAAATTTACCATTTAATAACTTAGTGTCGCTGCTTATAGTTGGGGATCTTTAAAGGGAACCGCTGGTCTAACAAGATGGTTTATGATTTTCGAGTCATGACTAAAGTAATGAACGGAATGTGATATATGAACTTTAGAAGACTATATTTGGCTGAAAAGAAACTTTTGCTACTCTTCTTTCTTGTGATGTAGAACGGATGTTTTCCCAGTACAAAAATACATTAGCAGATAATAGAAGAAGATTCACTGTTGGAAACCAGAAATACCATTTAACAATTAAGTCCAATTCCACTGTTTGAAATTGAATGAGTCTATTTGAAATTGACTAACTAATAAAAAAGTCTAAATTTAAAACAGCTTTGTTATATTTTGTTTTTTAACGTTAAACATTTCACAGTAAAAATAAAAACTTGAGATTATACCTTCGATTTATTGCAAGTTCCATTCAAACCACCAAAGTACAATTACATTCAAAACATAGCTAGGTTTAATTAATTAATTCCGTAATTAACTGTGGGCATGTAATATGCACACTATATTGAATCATTTCTGGCATATAAAATGCATATTTCTAATAAACATTTTGGTTCAGCATATATGCACATTGACTTTTTGCATATATATGCATATTTCCAATATGCATTTTTGTTCTGCATATATGCACATTGACTTTTTGCATATTATATGCTGAAATAGGAATATAATAATTATGCTGCATATCGCGTCAAAAATTATGCATATTTTAGGCTGCATATTGTCACATCCCTAGTAATTATTATGAGCACAAGAAATTAGGTTGCCCCCCATTTGTTGCGATGCAGCCGTTCAAACGTTTGTATTTTATCAATGCTTACCTAGTTACCTATAACTTATGTCAATTTTACGTAGGATTTAGCTCATTAGACTTTTTCCTTCTTTTTAGTACACCTACTGTTGTCAAGTCTCCAAATAAAACTACAACAAGTCACTGGCTTTTGAATTGACCTCTCCCCTCAACAGTACTGACTAGTGGAGGAAAAGTCACTGCCCCTGTACTGACTTGAAGTGTGAAAGGGCAGAAGTCTGAGGTGCTTCTTAATGGTGGATTAGCGCTCTGTGTCTCTAAGGTGCACGGTCTCTAAGGTGCACGGTCTCTAAGGTGCACGGTCTCAAGGGGCACAGTCTCTAAGGTGCACGGTCTCAAGGGGCACACTCTAAGGTGCACAGTCTTTGAGGTGTACAGTCTCTCAGGTGCACAGTCTCTAAGGTGCAAAGTCTCTAAGGTGCACGGTCTCCAAGGTGCACAGTCTCTGAGGTGCACAGTCTCTGAGGTGCACAGTCTCTAAGGTGCACAGTCTCTGAGGTGCACAGTCTCTGAGATGCACGGTCTTTAAGGTGCACAGTCTCTAAGGTGCACAGTTTCTGAGGTGCACAGTCTCTGAGGTGCACAGTCTCTGAGGTGCACAGTCTCTAAGGTGCACAGTCTCTAAGGTGCACGGTCTCCAAGGTGCACAGTCTCTGAGGTGCACATTCTCTGAGGTGCACAGTCTCTAAGGTGCACAGTCTCTGAGGTGCACAGTCTCTGAGGTGCACAGTCTCTGAGGTGCACAGTCTCTGAGGTGCACAGTCTCTAAGGTGCACAGTCTCTGAGGTGCACAGTCTCTGAGGTGCACAGTCTCTAAGGTGCACAGTCTCTCAAGTGCACAGTCTCTCAGGTGCACAGTCTCTAAGGTGCACAGTCTCTGAGGTGCACAGTCTCTAAGGTGCACAGTCTTTGAGGTGCACAGTCTCTAAGGTGCACAGTCTCTGAGGTGCACAGTCTCTGAGGTGCACAGTCTCTGAGGTGCACAATCTCTAAGTTTGCACTGTCTCTAAGTTTGCACTGTCTCTAAGTTTGCACTGTGCCGACGGATTGAAGGAATCGTGAATTCTGTGGCTGTTGTACTTGTTTATATAGCTAGATTATTAGATCTCTGTAACAATCATGGAAAAGTTGAATATCTAAGAGTTGATAGGTGTTCTTATCGGTCTGGGTGTATCATCTAGTGGTGGGAAGAGTGACTTGATGTGCCGTCTTCAGGTAGTGTTGGAAGAGAGAGAAGCTAAACATGAAGTTAGGGCGATTGGCGGTGATGCGATTAGGGAGAGTGACGGCAGTGCGAGTAGGGTGAGTGCCGGCAGTGCGAGTAAGGTGAGTGCCAGCAGTGCTAGTAGGGTGAGTGCCGGCAGTGCTAGTAGGGTGAGTGCCGGCAGTGCTAGTAGGGTGATTGGCGGTGATGCGAGTAGGGTGAGTGGCAGTGGTGCGAATAGGGTGAGTGGCGGTGGTGCGAGTAGGGTGATTGACGGTGTTGCGAGTAGGGTGAGTGGCGGTGGTGCGAGTAGGGTGGGTGGTGGTGCGAGAAGGGTGAGTGGCGGTGGTGCGAGTAGGGTGAGTGGAAGGAGGGATACTAGTCAGGTTGATGTTCCACAATTAGGTTACGATAAGAGAGACGATGAGATAACTCCAGACGATAGCATATCGCAAGTACACTCTCTTGTAGGTAGGAACTGTGCTCCAGACCTTGGAAATGTAAATAGTATGAGATTAGGTCGTAATACTAAGGGTGAGACAGTGTTTGAATCTGGGGCATACAGTAGGATTCATAGACCCGGTACTTCGGCGCTTTCAGGAATATCGAGGAGAAGCTCAGAAATTTCAGCATCGGATAGAGCTAGAGAGGCCATTGTGCAGATAACAAGGAATCCTGCACAAACAAAGAATTTAGAAGAAATAGAGAAGTTAGAATTTTAAAAACAATTCAGAGACATGAAAGTCGAAACGGCGATTCGAAAACTGAGGAGGGACGCGGAGGATCAAGCGTTGAAGGCCGAAGCAGATATATGGAGCGGGTTTGAGAATGTTAATTCGGGCAAGCCATCACAAATCCCGACTACTAATCCAATCCATAGCTCAGACAGTAATGGACCACTACGTGTACTAAATAAATCGAGAAGATGCATTTCAGGCCCTATCTGCTGAAACTAGAAGGAACGTTCAGTTTGCAAGAGATATTGCTCAAAATCCGGCTTACAGAAAGGACGAAAGCGCGCTTGACATTAACGTTCTTAGGGAGCTGACTGCGAGTAATGTACGGATGTGTATGCCGAAACATGATATTGAGATATTCAATGGTAATCCTGAACATTATGTCACCTTTAAGCAGTCTGTAAAGGCTATCATGGAAGCAATTACTCTGAGTGCAGATGAAAAACTACACTACTTGTACCAATATACGACATGTGAGCCCAAAGAATTGGTGCAAGCTGTAATGTATATGGAGCCACCCAGGGGTTTCGATGAGATATAGAGGTGTTTTGAGGAGAAATATGGAGCTCCAGAGTTGATTGCAACGGAATTTATGGAAAAGTTATTCGCCAGAAGCAAGATCAGTAGGGACGACGTTGAAGGTTTAAAATCGTATGGGGTTGCCCTGAGATTGACTCGCAATGTTGTAGATAGGATACCGTACGGCAAAAGCGAGTTACAACATCCAAAGACTATTAGATCTCTAGTTGCTGAACACCCCTTCGGCCTACAAGAAAAGTGGCGATCGTTAGTACAGGAGGGCCGAGAAAGAGGTATTGAAAATGCAGACTACAACAAACTCATTAAATTCGCTGACAGAGCTGTCAAGGCAGATTTCGATCCAATTTTTGGAAAGAAAGCTATGGAGCGAGAAATAGCTGGGCTAGTGGGAACTGGTATGGGTGTTAGGAGCAAAACTAGGGTGACCATTAATGCAGTAAATCTGGAGCAGAATAATTCTGAGGATAGAGAAGTTTTGAGAGGGATAGAGAGTGGTAGACAGGTTGACGGAAGAAATTCTAATTTTGTTTGTGCTCATTGTGATGGGATGCATCACTTTTCAGGGTGTAGGAATTTTTTGAAGATGACTGTTTTCGAGCGGGTGAACAGTGTTAAACTCAGAAAGGGTTGTTTCATTTGTCTTCAAGGTGGACACATGGCGGGTAATTGCAACAAACCTTGTGATTGCAGTGAATGTGGTCGTTGGCTCAACGTATTGTTGCATGGTGATCGTATTGTTTCATGGTGATTAAAGGAGGAAAATGTCGGAATCAAGTGGGAGTTGAATTCCCCTAAAGCTTCACATTTCGGCAGTGCTTGGGAAAGGGTTATTAGAATGGTTAGAAGGGTCCACTTTGTCTGGAAAAACCCTTTTCCGATGATACATTGCACACAATTTTCTGTGAAGCTGAGGCCGCAATCAACAGTCGCCCTCTTACTAATGTGGGCAGTGACCCCTATGTAGAACCTCTTACACCTCAGCACTTGTTGAACCTGGGTTCAAACATGCACTTGGCGGGTGTGGTACCAGATGTGCCCGCCCAAAATATTAAAAGATGGAGTCATATGCGAGCTGTTGCGGGTCAATTTTGGCGTCGCTGGTGCCGCGAATATATGGAAGTGAGTTACAAGGAAGACAAAAGTGGGTGGGTGAGAAGAGAAATGTAGAAGTTGGTGATATCGTGCTGGTAGTGGACGAAAGTGAAGCACGCTGTCATTGGCCGTTAGGGAGAGTGATCAGCGTAAAGAAGAGTGCGGATGATCTCGTGAAAAGTGTGAATGTGTTAGTTCGGGGAAAATATTACGATAGACCTATCTCTAAGTTGGTGATGCTAGTCGAAGGAGAAGAGTTCCCGTAGCATCCTGGGCTTGAATGAGGGACCCGTGTTGAACGTGTCTGATGGTTGGAATTGGATCCCAAGAGGACGGACTGTAAAATGCGTTTTCACGGTTTTAATTTGTATATAATTATTGAATTCCTCTTTACTAGATGGCGCTGCATTCACTTATTGAGCCTTATTATGTGTTAAGCGGCGTTTGCACTATCAGTTTTGACTGTGGACGTGAGTGTCAATCACAACATTCCCTCCCTCCCCACAGCAAAAGTTACTCTCTTTTGCTCTCTTCATCACGTCCACGCTATGGAATATGTCAATGCTAGCCATAGGTTGACGAGTTGAGTGATTGTCAGTCAAACACCACAGATTGATGATAAAAGGTTGTCTGCGATAGTATTCCTAATTTTATTTAGACTTTTTTCATATTTTAAATATGATGAACCAATGTGTATCAATTTAATATTGATAGTTTTTATTTTTTGAACATAAATAATACTGAAAAATTCATCGCAAGAGATCATAGCTAATTGTGATGAAACTGGAACCCATTCAATTATTTTTAATTATTGATAATGTCATCGAATTATAAGATGCACATTGATAATCAAGATCATTTTCGATTTACATAAGCTATTTCATTAAGTTACATTGTGATGACTAAATGAATTTGCTGTAGTACAATTTAAATATAAACAATAAAAACAAATATAAAATATAAACAAATATAAAATATGTAATATAAAGGTTTCTCTGGTGACTTAAGCCAATGTGTGTAGTTCAGCAACACTGACCAACTGTTTATAGTCTGAACGTCAATCACCGAAACTACAGGGATGGAGTGGGGCTGGAGAGGTGTGATTGACAGTGACGTCCAAAGTCAAAACTGATAGTGTAAACGCCCCTTAACTCTATTCGAGCGATGATTCAGTCGTTTGCTTCTGTTTGATGTTTTGAATGGTCAGAGTAGGGTGTGTTCGCCTGAGAGACGAGGTGAATCATTTTTGTTTACATTAGTTGTATTCACCCAGTCTTTTATTATCTGATGATATTGTGTGTTTCAGATCATATCAGGTTAATTGTTAGCTTGAAGTTATTTAAATAGTCAAACACTAATGTTGAGTGCTATCGTCTGATTCGATGCCTACCAATGTTTGAGAGGAGAGGATAGTGACCGGTGTTTGGGTCGTAATCACTAGTCAGGTATCACTCGATGAGTGCCAACTATATTTCGACAGCTAGGTTTTTACTTGTTATCCTTATCATGTTTAATTTTGTATTTGCAGGAATAATGTAGTACACACTACACAGTGCCTCAATTGATGTATATTTTAATACATATTTACCAAAAGCTTGAGTAGTGTGAAGAGTGTTTTTTTAATATAGAGCTATTTTACCTTGCGTTTAATAAAGTTGTAAAATTGAATTTTATATAAATCTGTTGTCATTTACGTAGGTTTCCCAGTCAGAAAAATAAGGTTGTATTATGAGTGGCTATGGTTGGCGAGGTTATATTATAGGAGATTATGAGCGGCATCCCCGCCAATTCAAAGAATATAGGTGATTATGAGCGGCATCCTCGCTCATAAAATATAGGCGGGATCTGCAACCATAAATCGACCATAATATAATCGGACTGCCCGCCTATAAAATAAATTATAAATATTATAGGAGATTATGAGCGGCATCCCCGCCCAAGAAAATATAAGCGGCATCGCAACCATAATCAACCATAATAGGTACAGTTGCGCTTTCCGCTTATAGTTTAAAATATATATTTCACATTATTTTGAATATGCATACCATATACTATACCTACCTATATCAAGGTAAGATCGAAGTAGTAGGTTTGTTATAGTTTGAAATACAGTAATTCTCTTCTGAGCGTAATTCCAAACTTTTTTTGTAGTACATACCACTTTCTATAACTGTTACACATGAATATTTTGAGCATATCTCCCTATAGCTTGGCTGCAGAGTACCTATAGCTATATACCAATCAAGCAAGCATGTTTATTGATTTAACTATATAAGCACTTAAATATATTAGTATTATGTATTAAGAACTTTATGCAATATTTATACCATAATAATTCAGGAAGCATAAACTAGTAACGCGAAATTGAAGCAATAATTTCACATTGTAAATTTTTGGTAAATTAATTTCATGTTTCGATGATATGGCTATTTCTAAATTTTCCAAAGCGATAATTTCATAATTTTCATTGATAACATATATAATATATTGATTAAGAAATTGAGTATTTCATTGTATTTTGTTTATTTGGATGTGTTAATTAATGTATCGATTAATTTGCTTAAAACGGATATTTCAAATTAATTTTAATTTAGATTAATCCTATTTTAAAATTTAAATTTATCATTGCGGCAATAATTTGTCTCAATATTGAAGTTAATGCCTCGTAGATGGAACTACGAACGAAAAACAAATCTTACATAATTTTTCAATATACGATTAAATTGTTATCTAGCCGCATTTACAGATGCATACGAATAACCAAGTCAGCCACTCATATCTGTGCCCGATAGGAACTGATCAACCATCTCACTTTTTCTTACCACTTTAAATACCTATAACTATGATAATTGAAATTATATGAAGTTTGAGAACCCTCCACATATCAGCTAATTAATTAGCTGGGTGGTGGTATTATTCTTCACCAAGACATTTAATAATTTAGGTAGCCTCCTACCAATTATTTTATTCTGAAAATAAGAAAATTAGGTACAGTTGATGATCATATGCCAATATTGATCATATGAAAAATAAAACTGTCAGATTTACATTACTGATAATTGCTCTTATTACGTAGCTACTAGTCTACTTGGTTAATTATTTTTCTGTTATGTAGTTTCCTTTTTCAAAACAAAAATATGATGTTGGTAGCCCTGTTGGGTGTTGGCAGCCTGATTGCAGTGACGTTGCAAATTCCCGCAAGCCAAAGTTTTCCAGGTTTGAGGAATCCTGATTCCTGACTAGGAATGGTGCAAATACATAGCTTTTTAACTAGGTAATCTTCGATCAATCATCTAATTATTGAACTGTTTGAGCAAATATTGAAAACGAAGCTAAGTTACGCTAGCTACCTACCTTATGGAAGAAGAAACTGTTATTAACGGTAAGTTTTCTTAAGTTGCTTTAAGCATCCAGGTGCATCTTTTAAAGGTAGGTACTAAGATATCTATCAATTTCATTGAATTTACAGCAGAATATTGGTCGGTTAGTAACAGGCTAACAGCTAACTTGGAAGGTAGTACCTACCTACTTATTTTAACTAGGGCAAATAAAAAAACTAGATACTAGGGTGCCCTTTAATTTCAGATTGCGACTCTCTCAAGAAAGTTTCTAAAACCTTCTGAATCAAATTTTCATTGACCATTTATACCAAAAGATGTGCGATAGCTATAGCCTATAGGTAGGCTATACAGCCTACTGGCAATTTGGCAAATGCAATAAATTATTAGGTACCTAGGTTGGTATTATAAATGATACCTAATATTAATTTGAAGCTATGATGTTTACCTTAGAGGCCGCAGTTAGGTACTGTCATTGAATTACCTAGTAGCTACTGCCTACTAGCTAGTGTGCCAGAATTTAGTGTGAAGTGAAGTGTGCTAGTGTGCCAGGCACTTCATCCTAACTACCTAATTAGTTTAACTTCTCTTCACTTATTCTAAGCTCTAAGTAAAATAGGTAGGTAGGTACCTAGTGTGGTTCATAAACTCCCAAACCATCTCCAAAACCATCTCAAACCATCTCCTATGTTAGGTAAGGCAAATTATTCAATTAATTGGCTTAGATTTTTAAAGGTGAAAACTCATATAAGTAGGTATGTCTAATTGGCTTAAAATTTTGAATTAATTCCTATGTTTCCATGTTAATTTTGGCTTGAGGCTTGAAATCTTAAAATATGAGCCAAATTGGCTTTGCTCAGAATTTTTGTGAAATTTTGGCTCCAAAGTTGGCTCTGAAGCATGGCATAGTACCTACCTAATTATCAGTTACCATTAATTAGTTTAATTTTGCTGAGGGAGATTCTGAATCTGCTACGAAGAGCATGAGAGTACCTACTTAAGTTCTAACTCTCTCGACTTAAAATCTCTGCGAGTCAGAAGACACATTATGCAAAGTGGCCACAAAGTTACAAACTCGCCAATATATTTTAATATTGGTGAGTAATGACATTATACATAGGTATACTCAAGTACCTAGCAATTCCTATGTGTGCAACTTTTAGTTTCTAATTTTGAATTTCATCCTTGGTATTGTTGTTACCTAACTAGTTTGGCTCCGCTGCCTATGAAGCTATGGTAAGTTCACCAAGAAAAATGATATTTCAAATTGTTGACATAAGAAACACTCGGTCAGACTGGCTCTGCAGTTGTAACTGCTGTTAAACAGCATTTTTTTCCAGGTAACAATAAAGCATGGCTTGCTCGTTATTTTCCTGAAGAGTTTGACAATCATTTTGGGCCCTTAATTGCATATTATTTTCTCCTATACTGCTATGTTATTTTGGAGAGAAATCATAATAATTGGATTTATGGGAAAGAAATTTTTTCTTATTTGGAGAACTATTAAAATGGAGAGTTCTTGATCCATAATATTTCATTTGGCCATTTGTTTTTTCTAATTCTTAAAAAAAAAAAGATAAATTTATGCAAGAGAATCAAATTATTACAAATTCTTTACAAAATAGCCAGACTCCAGAAACTTTCAAGTGTTAACAGTAACTCTTTTTCTAAATTTTCTTGTAAATGTTAATACATTTCTATGGTTTATTAATCAATAATACATTGCAATTCTTTCAAAGATAAATTAAAATAACTATTTATTTATTGAATAGCTAGATACAAATAAATTTTGAATCTCATGCTATTGGTATGGAAATAGTTATGGTAATTTTATGTAATTTAATTCTAAATATTTTCTTTACAGTGATTCAAGTTGTGAATGGTGGTACAATGAGGAAATTGTTCAGTTAAAAACCAATGTTGCCAAATTGGAAAAATGGATGGTTCATCCAACATCTTCATACCTGCCAACCCTGTGGAAGAGTTAGACAGTTTGTCTAAAAACAGCTCTCTGGTACTTATTAATTAAAAACAAATTGGATTCCATGAAGTAGCTACTAACATAAATATTATCTAGGCATTTGATAATCATACCATTTATCTTTTTCAGATCTTTATTCTCAATCTTATTCCTTTTAAAGTCTGGGTCACTGCAGATCATTGAGAGATAACTGATGGAAAAAACAATGCCTGAAAGACTGGCCTTCCAATTCTTTCTGACTGGGTTTGGAAAATGGAGAATTTCCTGTAGTTAATTAATCTTCAGAGATCATAAGATCTTAAAATTTGTGTTAGGTTAGTATGAATGAATGTTACCAACTTATTTGTCCATCTAAACTTCTAAAGTATGCGATTGTTCAAACATTTTACACAGATATCAGTAATAAGAATTGACGTTTTTCAAATTATGTATTGCACTTTCCAGGTACTATCAAATCTACACACATATGCATCTTCTAAAGAAGAAAAATAAATCCGCGCCGATCAGGAGTTTATGATTGGGAAGGTGGCAGGAAGTTGAATGTGTACACTACAATGTAAGTTCTCGAATGAACTAATTTTTATTGAGAACTACAAACGAAATGAAAATTTGCCTACATATAGGCCGAATAGCTAATCTATAAAATTCTAATAGCTAATCTAATAAATAAATAAACAGATGAATAAATAAATACACTTAAATAAATTTTCTTGCCAGCTATGTAACACAACATTTCCAAAATGATTACAAACTATGACATTTTTTGTAATTAGCAAAAACATATTCCTGTATTGAAATGTTGTTTTTCATCTGACAATCTTATTTCAGCTTCTTCTCTTGTTCCTGAATCTGCAATTCACTCTGGTGCTGTGACTGCAATTCACTCTGGTGATGTCAATGCAATTCACTGGTGATGTCACTGCAATTCACTCTGGTGATGTCACTGTACTTCACTCTGGTGCTGCCACTGTAATTCACTCTGGTGCTGCCACTGCAATTCACTCTGGTGCTGCCACTGCAATTCACTCTGGTGCTGCCACTGCAATTCACTCTGGTGCTGTGACTGCAATTCACTCTGGTGATGTCAGTGCAATTCACTCTGATGCTGTGACTGCAATTCACTCTGGTGATGTCAGTGCAATTCACTCTGTGTCACGGTGGATACCCTGATGGTATTGTTAGAACTCTGTTTTGTCCATGTAGCTAACTTCTCCCCTAGTTAGCTACATGGTAGGATTCTTTACAGCCCCACCTACCATTTTTTCTGAAGTGACTTTACATAATATGTATAATTCATATGAAGTAGCAGGTTGAAATTCAGTTACTATACTAGGTTGTTGGTAGGCTTTTCAAATCTCATGTAGAATATTGTGGCAGACTAGGCAGACTAGGGGTTTTTGTATACATTTTTGCCGGTCACCCAACTTGTTATCACGATGCTATCTTCTGGGTAGGCCTTCTTTTTGTAATATTGTAGTTTTTTTAATTTAGAGTCTCTTTTTTTTTCTCTAGCTTTCCTTTGTATCTTTCCTCTTCCTTCTGCCTTGCTATGTCGATGGGAAAGCAGACTAACAGTGTAGGTCTCTTATCCATGGATAAGCAGACTGACTGTGTAGGTCTCTTATCCATGGGTAAGCAGACTGACAATTTAGGTCTCTTATCCATGGGTAAGCAGACTGACTGTGTAGGTCTTAAGTCTAACCCATCGATGTCTATTTTTGTGGCATTTCATAATACATCTATTCCCTATAATTAGCAGCTTTATTTCATGTGTTAAATATATCTTTGTAAATATTATTTCACAGCTTTTAATATCCTCTTAATAAATAATACTTTATATATTTTCATTTAATCCAATACCCAACCAAAAAAAATTAAGGTTGGCAGAAAAGCCATTATGGTCGGGCTGCCGTACCCAATATGGTTGGCAATATAGGTGCCAAAAGTCCGCTTTGCCGACCATAATTATGGTTGGTTAGCCAACTATAATTATGGTTGGTGAGCCAACCATACCCTGCCTATGTATGTATAGGCGGAGTATGGTTGGCTCGTCACTTATATATAGGCGGCGTATGGTTGGCTAACCAACCGTAATTATGGTTGGCAAAGCGGACTTTTGGCACCTATATTGGCAACCATATTGGGTACGGCAGCCCGACCATGATGGCTTTTCTGCCAACCTTAATTTTCTGATTGGGTTTAGCTCATTAGACTTTTTCCTTCTTTTTAGTACACCTACTGTTGTGCAGTCTCCAAATAAAACTACAACAAACTAGCGAATACTACATACATATATTACGGCTATCTGAACAAAATTGGCCAAAGAGCGCGAAAACACGAGTTTTTTCAAAGTTCTCAATCATTCAACAATACATAGGAAATAAATAACTTCAAACCCTCACACCTCAAAAGGTATTCGTTTCTACAAAAAACGGTTATGATTTTTCGGATTCTATGGACAAAAATACATAAGAAAAAATTAATTCAAATTAAATTTGGTGGGGGTTTGCAAATGTGAAAGATCCAAGATATTATACTAACTGTTTTTTTTTATTGATGTACTAAAGATTTTCTTTCTTGACTAGAAGGTCTATTTATCTATGGATAAGGAATTTTTGTTTTTAAAGATAATAATAGGAATTTTATAAATTATTTTTTTGCATATGACTATTTTGGTGTATACCACCCTTTTTGTTATATACATATATATATTTCCAAAGAATCCAAAAATTGTAACCTTGTTTTGGTAGAAACTAATACTTTTTGAAGCTATTTACTCTCTATCAATTATATAAGTATTAAATAATTTAAACCTTTATTTCAATACTCGTGTTTTCATTTAAAATATTCAAACATTTTGTACATGAAGCCCTAATGTAGTTTTTTTGTATCCGCTAGTTTGTTTTGTTGCACTTTTCATGATCGTTTAATGACCTGGCAGGTGAGTTCGGGGGACGTTATGCTCCCTTGTATACATGTATAGGATCTTTCCTGTTTCGGTGATATTTTCCATTTATTACTTTAAAACTAATATATGGTCATTAAACAATCATGAAGTGTGCAGTACAACAAACTAGTGAATACAATAAACTACATCACGGCCATCTATGTTTAGATTCTTCAGAATGATAAGAAATTTCAAACTGCGTTTCATCAGTAATAGATAATTAATATATTAATTCAAACCCTCATAGCTCAAAAATTGAATTGGTTTGGATTCTTGGACAAAAAATACAGAAAAAAAAATTTGTGGTTTGCACCAAACAGGAAAGATCATAAAAGTGAATTCAGTAATGGAGAAATATTTTTTTTTCAGGCCATCTGAGGCAAGAAAGTTTGGATTAATTGAATTACTGATTTTAGCGTCAGAGTCAGTATTTTGACTATAAATCGTATATATCAAATTCAAATTCTTTATTGAAATAAAAAACAATGTTTACAGAGGAATAACTATGAAGAAAAGATACATCAAATAGAAATACAAAAAAGGAAATTTACAAAAATTACTGTTTAAACATTCAGCAAGATGAATCACATCTTAGGTTTCGAAGTAAATTTTACAGTCGATGGCTTCCTCGGGTTCGTCTGAAGTACACTGCGTAACACTGTGTACAGCTATCAATTAACACACAGGTTATGTAGCTAACATAAAGAATTATCATATATGCCATAGACAATAGAGAAACAATGAAAATATACTCATCCTACATTTAAATGAATTACTATAATTATTAATCACTTATAAAATATGTAAAATATCCTATTTAAAACTAAATTAGAACGTGAAATATTTATTTTTAACAAGATTTAATTCCAATTGTCTAAATATGATTATGATAACCATTCTGGCCATGTCAACGAACAAAATCGTAGATATTTAGGTACTGAAATTCTCAAAACTATTAATGAACTCTCACTTCATCCTCAAAAGGTTGTATACTAGGGTGGGCCAAAAAATAGGGGTTTCGGACAAACTTCAGAATCTTCATATGGAATAGTTATAATAAGTTGATACGTTATAAAAGAACATTGCATGCCAATTTCCAGGCTATTTCTCGATATTTTTGAGTTGCCCCAAAACATTTGAAATTTTGTACAAAATGATATTTTCCCATTAATAATTCTAAAATATTCGATTTTGTTTTTTTCAATGGAATATGTAAAATTAGTTGGCAATATACGAAAAAACACAACTTGCAAAATTGCAGATTAATATTTGATATTTTTGAGTTGCCCCGAGCACTTTTTTTGTGAAATATATTACTATTACAATATTTCTCTTGAAATTAGCTTTATAGAGCAATCATGCTGTTATTGTTATAAGATAGAAATGATTAAATTCTCAAAAAACTTTGTGAATTGTATTGATGTCATTTTATAAAAGCATTTATGAATATTTTCGTATTGCAAAAATTTCGAATTTACTCGGATTTTAGCTATTAAATAATAACCCATGCAATTCACTTTGTCAACTTTTTTGAGTCACCAAGTATCTCAAATATTGAAATGTTGGTTTATTAATCAATTATTGATGTTTTTTCATCAATTTGTTGCAGATAATACACTTCATTATGTTCTTAGTTGAGCAGCAGACCTCCATAAGTGTGGAGCACTACACTGACTATAATACAGTCTCCAGCTGTGCCTAAATTTGAACAATTTGGAGGGGTGGGGGCAACTGTAGACATTGTCGTACCTGTCTGATTTTCCGGCACAAACGCCAAAATAAGCTCTTCTCTAGCTATCTTCCTATTCTATAAGATACTAAATCAGAGTTTATGAGTTTTTTGCCAAAATGTAGTAAAAATCACCAAAAATCTTATTATTTTGAAATTTGAATCGCTTGGGGGCAACTGTTAATCATGTCAGAATTCACTCAAATTTCAGTACACGTACCTTTACTTGCCATATCAATTTTATATCACTATTCCATAAGTAATTTCCAAAATGTTATTTTTTGGCCCTACCTAATGTATACTGTCTGGTGCGTTATGACATGCAAGACTCGCAGGGGTGGGCAATTGCGGCACCGAGTGCTCTTTCTGGCACTCAAATGGCACCGGTGCCCACCTCAACCTATTTACAAATTATTAAAAGTTACTCATTTTAAATTTAATGGAAATTAAAATCCATTAGAAGAAAATTTTATAAATTATCGATGACTATTTTAAATATTTATTTATCATATTCAGGTTTCGTACGTGATTGCTTTTGTCCGTTAATATATTTGCATTTTGCCTGTTTATAGTATTTGTAATAAGTATATTCTGCTGATTTACTATTTTATACAGTGGCAATGTGGAAATTAAACAATACTGTGTAATTATTAATTGTTGAGCACTTGTATAAGAGAGTGTGTTACGACCTTATAATGGCCGTCAGAATAGAAAAAGAAAAAATAGATTGCATCTGTCCGTTATTCTATCTCTCAAACCCAATACTTTACTTACTCGCTCGCTATAGCATAGAATATCATTGCTTCTTGATTTAATTTAATCTATATTAATTTTGATAGGAATGCTTTTCTAAAATATGCAAATGTTTCTTAATTTTATTGATAATTCTGTCTGAATGTTTGAGAGTGAAATTTGTTTTGATAAAGCTAGTAATCTGATTGATTTTACCTTTCCTTCTATGGTGCAATTATGTGTTATTATAAAAACTACAGAAAATAACTAAGTGTATCATTAAATTTCATTTTCTATGAAGAAAAATGATTTCAGAGCACTGGAATTTCTATCTGTGGCACTGGAAAATATATTTCTGCCCATCCCTGTCAGCAGAAAGAGTGTTATCGGTCCCTATTTCTTTGAGGATTGGAACTGGAAAACTAAGACTATTGAGAGAGCATCATATCGAAAATGCATTCAGATTGTTTATTCCAAGATATGAAAATAAAGAATATATGGTTCCAACAAGACAATGTCACAGCACATATACAGCAAAAGAATCACTTGAATTTCTTAAGACACTTTTTTCAGATCGATTGATATTGTGTTTCGGTCCTGTTCCCTAGGCACTAGATCTCCGGATTTGACCCCTCTAGATTTCTTTTTATGGGGATATTTAAAGGAAAAAGTTTACATTAATAGGCTCCATAATTTAGAAGATCTGAAAGCAAACATCGTTTAATTTATACACAGCATTACTTCAGATATTCTAAGAAAAGTAGCTAATGGAATCTATGGTTAAAAGAATGCGTATATGTATAGACATAAATAGTAGACATTTGAAAGAAATACAGGCAGCTAAAGTTGGCTAAAATTCACGAGTATTTCCATTATAATGTATATGAAACCTTTAAATCCCTTTTTTGTTTAAAATTAACCAAATGGTTCTATCTTTCTTAGTTTTTACATAATTATTTTTTTTTAAGTAGTAGGTGCCTAACTTTTGCCACACTTTGTACATAAGATACACTGCTTTTGCAAATTTCTTTTTCAATAATTTGCGTTTTGTGCTGCCATCTGGGTTTCAAAGTGGTATATAGATGTAGAATTAAAATATAGTAAGGATAATCGAGGTATTTTGTTTGTACAACAACACTCTAAAATTATATTTAAGACAATTGGAGAGCGTAAAATCATAGAAACTGTTTGATGACCAGTATATTCCACCCCGGTATATTCCACGGTTCCACCCTAGGTATATTCCACCCCGATTAGTTTCACCCCATTTTACGTGTTTGGTATGTTTGGTTATAAATATTAATCATTTACTAATATTTTATAAAATACTAGGTAAACTGCATTTTCATTGTTGCAAATTAAACCTTATGTTGTTCAATCACAAGCTGTTTATTTTTCACTATACATGTGATTGAACAGCAGAAAGAAATGTTGTGTGAACGCTCTTTATCAGTTGAGGTACTTTGATTTTCAATCACAAGTTGATTATCTTCACTTTCGCAAACCCAACAGCGATATTAACTACGTGTTATTTTATTTTATTTTGAATTTGGTATTTTGACTTCGAGTAAAAGATGTGTAAAACGGTTTTTAACCGAAGGCTTTTTTTACATAGGGGGTATTTTACATTTTTTTACCAGGAGGTTTTTTATAGGAAGATGAGGATTATTGCACAGGGTTTTAAGGGTGCTAGGACAATTGCCACCCGCGGACAGTTGCCACCCGCGGACAATTGCCACCCCCGGACAATTGCCACCCGGACAATTGCCACCCCCGGACAATTACCACCCAAATATTTATTATCAGGCCTCTTAACTAAAATGGTGATAAAATATGTATATTGTTGTTTTACGATGAATTAGTAATTATATAAATTATAAGATAAAAAAATTATTATTCGGTTTCTGAATGTGATTTTTAAATCTTATGTTATCGAATACTTTATACCACTTTTTTAGAACGATTCAAAACTGTTAAATTCTCTTCGTCTATAACATTTTCAGGATTTACACTAATAGATTTTCTTAAACACCACGCATCTACAATTTTAAGCCAATTAACTTTTTCACAGATTATTAGTCAATTTGAAACTGCACTTACTTATCACATTAAGATCTGTACGGGAAGACTGCTTATATGCCAATGAGCATCTGAACTCATATGATAGTATTGATAGTATTGATAAAGGAAATATTTTTAATTTATTGAGGACATCATCAATTGAATAATGGAAATAATTCGTAAAAAAACAACATATAATTTATTACATCAACTATGGGAATAATTAATTTTATAAAAAAATATGAAATGTGGAGTGAAATTTTCATCTTATAATGTATACAATTAAAAGTAAATCGTACAAAAATAATATACATATTGTATCACCATTTTAGCTATGAGGCATGATAATAAATATTTGGGTGGCAATTGTCCGCGGGTGGCAATTGTCCGGGGGTGGCAATTGTCCGGGTGGCAATTGTCCGGGGGTGGCAATTGTCCGCGGGTGGCAATTGTCCGCGGGTGGCAATTGTTCGGTCACGGGTTTTAAGAACGGGAGGATAATTGCCCTATTGTAGATGGAGAGATTTAGGACACGGGAGTTTTGTCCAAGAATATAAAAAAAGACAACTTATATGCAAAAAGCAAAAACATTGAGTGGGTTGTCTCTGCCTGCCGAACCCCTTTACACCTCTTTCAACCATTGTTGTAAGAGCATATACTGCAGTTTCATGTGAAAAAGGAATTAATATTAACTTGCTCAACATGTAAACTTTTAAATATATTGCCATATTATGAATATTTGTATTTTTGTATAATAGGATAAAATTTCAATTGACTTCAGCTACCTCTAAATATTGTCCAAATGTCTTAAGATATCGTCAGAGTTATTTCTTCTTGGCTACGCAATATTTAACAAATGGCCATCTAAAATAAATTCTTTGACTTTTTATTTTCACCCAACAGATCATTTTAACCTGGGATAGAATATACCGGGATGGAATAAACCTGGGATAGTATATACCGGGGTGGAATTTACCGGGGTAGAATATACCGGTGTGGAATTTATCGGGGTGGAATATACAGTATCTGGGATGGAATATACCGGGGTGGAATATATCTAGAACCAAACTGTTGATTAACTGATATAGTAATTACGTTTCGGTTACAAATCACTCAATTATTGTCACTACTAAAAAATAGAAGGTATTCCTTATACTGTGGTACTAAAGCAGTTGCTGGTCAATATTCTATGTGACAACAGCTTTGCGAGCTGTTGTCTCAAATATAGTGATTTGTGACCGTGACGTAATCAATGCAACACACTTAAGTAGAAAATTAGGGATTAAATCATTAATCCCTAATTAAATCATTAATCCACCCAAGCAGGGTGAATAACTTGAATGGATCAGTTACTATTTATCATTATGGCAATAAATAAACAATTTTAATAATTTTACGCTCTTCAATTGTTTAAAAAGAGATATACTGTTACTGTTATGACGTCATACACATAGCATACCTTCATTGTCCTTACTATATTTCAATCCTATTTACCATTTTGAGACCCAGATGGCAGCACAAAGCACTTTTGAAACAGAAATTTGCGAGAGTTCTATATCTTACTGTATGTATAATATTTTTGTTTATATAGTACAACTATAGAAAGTTTTGAAATTATAATTTGTGGGATATGTGATAAATTAGTTTAATTTATTGACAGTGCTTATATTTTGAAGAAAACAAAAGACTTCTTGATTTTTTCAATTATAATGAAATTTATAATTCAAATTTAGAAATAATTTTCTATGTCCTATCATTCTAAAATTTAGGACAATTGAGAAATATATTTCTTGTCGAGTTAAATGACCCTCCAAAATACTGGATTTTATATATATCCAAAAGTATATTTATCAATTAATGTATTTTCATTATTTTTTCTTATTAATTTGTTTATTTTATGAATTAATGTTTATTTTGCATTATTATTTCTCTACACAGAGAAAAAAGTTTACTCATATTTAATGGGTCAACAATTTATGCTTTGAATCACTTTAATACATGAGTTGGTTTGACTATAATCATGTTTTCACGTGTGTTAAAACAACTATGACATGGTGTGTCACGAAACATAGTTAATTCAAATCAATTTATGGTTTGAATCAACTTACTATGAGAGTTGGAGTTACATTTTGGGAGTTTGAACATATGTTAAAACAACTAGGACATAGTGTGTTGAAGTAACTCACAAAGATTGTCAATTCAATGTATCTGGTGTATGAATTAACTTACTATGAGAGTTGGCGCTACTATGTTTAACAATTTTTTCTTGCATCACTATTAATAATAATTTAGTCACCGCTCAGAATATAATTTTCTTTGATTTGATAGAAAATAGAATAAGGGAAACTTACCTAATCTTCTTGTCGTTAGCCTCAAAAAATACATCCGAATTTCTTGAGCACGCCGCTCCTATCGCATTTATCGAAAGCAATTGATCGAAAGGAAAATTGAGCGAAAGGAAAATTGGTCCGAAAGGAAAATTGGTCCGAAAGGAAAATTGGTCCGAAAGGAAAATTGATTGAATGGAAAATTGATTGAATGGAAAATTGATCGAAAGGAAAATTGATCGAACAACAATTGATCGAATGGAGAATTGACCGAAACAAAATTGATCGAAATGATATTGGATCTATTTACACTAATTGACAATGATAACGAAAACCATGGGTTATCATAGAAACTAACTTGCAATATATTACAGCTAGTAGATCTTGTTACCATGATTTATATATAATAATAATACTGGAAGAAGTAGCTTGACATGTCCTTTAATATGTATTTGGGATTCGTACTAAGGCTAGAATTTTCTTTATATGTTACAAGATTAATTAAAGTCCCCAGCAATGGTAGGAAGGATAGGTTGGGTTAGTGCGAAACTCGATGGACGGCCACCTTCTTGATCGAATGGAAAATTGATCGAATGGAAAATTGATCGAATGGAAAATTGGTCGAATCAACAGGACACACTTAGGATCAACAGGACACACTTAATATCAACAGGACACACTTATGATCAACAGGACACACTTAATATCAACAGGACACACTTATGATCAACAGGACACAATAAGGATCAAGAGGACACACATAAGGATCAAGAGGACACACAAATAGCAACAAGTAACGCATTGGAATAGAGAAGACACATAGGAAAAGAGAACATGCATAGAAACAAGGAAACACCTGAAAACAATAAAACACACTTGATTTTGTCACAGATATATAGAAAGTAGAAATATTCTAGATAATTGATGTAGTTATCAATAGCTATAGAGTATAGATAGTAAGAAATTTTCTAATTTTTTCTCTCATATTTTAATATTTAATAGATTAATTAATATTAATAAATTTTAGGATATATAGCTTAAATAGAAAGACGGTATCCAACATACAACCAAATGTCATAAAATTCATTGTCAGGTCCAGGTTTTCCACCCTTCTCTTGATGATGAATAGAAATCTTTCTATTCGAAAGCTTGAAACCTTAAAAAACCGTCAACGGAGAGTTTAAATAACCTCTAATAATAATAATTTATATAATAATAAGTTTATTAATAATCTCACAAAAGTTAAAACACATAAAAAATAAAAATGAAAAACATGAAGAAAATGGAGATGACATTAAGCCTATAAGTTAGCCAAAATCTGGCTACCATAATTAAAAATGATTGCACAAATTCTTATTAGTGTATACTGTATTGTGTGTCCATATATAAACGTATGAAAGATATAAAAATAACTCACCTTAATATAAAACGAGAAAGAGGTGAAAATTTTAAACACCGGCAGGAATTTATAAAGCAGTCATGACTAAAAATTGAAATTATTCTGAGGAAGAAAATAAAGCACCGTTTCCCTGCAGGGCACGAGTGCTACTCTGAGTGCCAAAAGAGCCTGAGTGCTACATTTGCCGACCCTTGTCTTCAGCGTTTCTCTAAAAGTGGTCACCAGCTATAAGCAGTGACACTAAAAGACCGTACACACGTTGGGTTTTTAAGATTTTCCCCCAGACTTTTTGCTAAGCTCTTCCTACCTAGAAAAAAAAGACATATTTATAATTTATTTTAGTTGGAATCCATGATACCTGCAGGTATCATGGATACCAACTGAAATAAATAAAATTACTAAACTAAATACAACAACAAAAACTAATTTTCATTTGGTTTTCTTTTGTTCCGAATAGAAGATAAATGCAGTAGATATTTTCAGAGAAAAGAAAGAAACAACGACTGGTAATGATTGTGAGGAAAATTAAAAAGAATTACCCGTAAATTCACGATAAATATTAATTTGATATATATTTGTAAAGGTATATACAACATAAATTCCAAACGGCGTTTTTTTTTTCTTGAATATCAATTTAAATAAAAATTAACTAGCAATTATTAAATACTTTTTCTTACGTGGATCTGTCCGATAACTCGGAATTCACCCTATGATTACAACATTGAATTATAATGAAAATATATATGAAGTTATATTATTAATTATTCCATAAAATTACGAATTAACGATGTAGTAATGATTATTTCATTTTTATTGGTATCCATGATACCTTTATTTAATTTTTATTGGTAACCACGATACCTGAAGGTATCATGGATACCAATAAAATAATTATTGTTATATCTTTTTTATTTTTCTTATATGACAGAAGATATGTAACTGACCGATAATTCGTAACTTACCCTACAATTTATTTTGAAGTAGTAGCTAAGTATAATTGATTCAATTTCATGTTTTTAAACTTCATTAGTGAAGGTTTAATCCAAAATTCCTTTTCTATTCAGTCAGATATTAATAAATTCATTGGATAAGAAAGCATAGGTAGAATTAACTTACATTTCAGTCTTCACAAATTCTTTCATGCAATTCCGAAAATTAGAAATAATAATTTTCTTAAATATGAAGGTTTTTTTCATATAAAATATTTCAAATGTTTTACATGTAATTCTGAAATGAATAAAATGGGTAATGCTGGTACATCGTTCATTACATATTACCAGTCAATTTCTTTTTTAATAATTATAAACAATGTATACATTCAAGAGGTTGTTTCAACCCTTCAATAAATAAACTTTATCTTCAACTATTTTTGGTTGTTTTAACCCTTAAATATATACTTTATTTACAACTATTGATGGTTGTTTTAACCCTTCAATATACGCTTTAATTACAAATAATGATTTTTTTTAATATATCAAATATGGAGTATAAAATTTTAAGTTTCTCCCAAATCTATTTTCTCTTTTCAATATAAATTCATCATTATAATTCTTATACTTTTTAACCCATCTGCATGAAGCTTTTATAGTTAAATTTCTTTTTAAATTATTATAAATGTTGGTTTCTTCAGATCATATTTATATATTCTCATATAAAATTTACACAGGGTAACGACTCCATTACCGACTGCTTACAGTTACCGTAAAGTGATTGTTACGTCATGATAGGTTAAACAAAATTTTCAACATTCAGATTGGCTAATGACTTATGTTAACGCTCCTTGTACGGTAACTGTGAGCATACGGCAATTGAGTAGTTACCCTTTTACATGGAATATTAAATATTCTCTATAATGACAATATGCAAGTGTCTTCTTATCTAAATGCCCATTATTTCTTTCCAACAGATGTTCCATCACACCTGTCTAATTTAGGCCATTTACTTGAAGACATTATGATAACTAAATATGCATGAGCATTTCATCCAATTAAATTAATTATTGGCATTAAACCAGTCTGGAAATGATAATAAATGTCATTAACCCACCCAGGAACGGTGCACGGCGAATTGCTACTAAGGGAATTGCCACTGGGTGAACTGCCCATGTGGGAGAATTGCCCATGTGGGGGAATTGCCATTGGGTGAACTGCCACTGGGTGAATTGCCCATGTGGATGAATTGCCAATGTGGGTGAATTGCCACCGGGTGAACTGCCCATGAAGGTGAATTACAACTGGGTGAATTGTCACTGGGTGAACAACTCTCACTGACTGCATCACTACGTAAACAAGATGAACAAAACACACACTCTCCCCGTCTGTTTAGGTGTACCCCCCCCCCTACCAATATAAGCGTGGACCGAGAATTGGGCCCGCCGACAGTTGGACCCAGGACAATTGAGCCCGCCGACAGTTGGGACCAGGACAGTTGGGCCCAGGACAATTAGGCCAACGACAATTGGGCCAACGACAATTGGGTCCCCAAGACAATTAGGCCCCAAGACAATTATATTATTTACCCATTTTGTAAAGAGTCTACTGTATTAACTTACTTAAAGACCATTACTACTGTAATAACTAGGTATGCGATATTATGTGTTTTGTATAAAAATATAGTCTTGAGCATAATTATTAAATGAATAATATTCTTTATATGAGAAAATATTCTCGTTATGAAAAAAAAAATTAATAGAACATATTCTTTTCATGAATAAATACTATTATTCTTTTAAACTACTATAAGTTTTCTGTTCTGAGATGGGTCATTTAAGAAACAAATTTCATAGTTACAGTACCTCTATGAGTCTATATAGTAAACTCCTGTAAAGTGAATGAGTTAGGTTGTAACCAATAGAAAGTAAGAATGTAGCTATTTTAGATGAAGAACAAAAGAAAATAAGATTGTGGGTATTTAAAGAAGGCCGTGGTCCACCAAGACCTGCTGAAATTATTAGAATATACAAGTTGAATTAAGATTAATGCGAATTTGTTGAAACCTGATCAGTGTCCAATAAAGAAAAGTTTTATAAATTAGGATAGAGATTTGATGGGTAGAGATAGCATGAATAAGGACATATTGAGAGGAACTTTATCACTGTACATTTTCAAGGGTTTAACAGTATAAGGTATCATCGGCACGTACAGGTATACAATTCACCCAGTGACAATTCACCCAGTGTCAATTTACCAAGTGAAAATCCACCCAGTGACAATTCACCCAGTGACAATTCACCCAGTGTCAATTTACCCAGTGGCAATTCACCCACATGGGCAGTTCCCCCGGTGGCAATTCTCCCACATGGGCAATTCACCCAGTGGCAATTCCCCCACATGGGTAGTTCACCCAATGGCAATTCCCCCAAATGGGCAGTTCCTCCAGTGGCAACTCCCCTAGAACCCCAGGAACACTGGTCTGCCAATGGACCACTGAACATGCATAGGTTTATTATGTAAATAACTGAATGCAATGCTATACCAAAAGAAGCGTCTCATGGTACATTTATCTTGCTATTGGTACAATTTGTTCCCAGGTTCTGGAAATTAGTAAGGGTGGTGACAGCACAGCAGTCTAGTCTCAGTACATCCCAGTTATTAGAAGGTGTCTGATTTCTCTCCAATTTTTTCCTTGATATAAGAAGGTAAATAGGCTAGGAATTTAATATTTGAGAGTGTTTTTGTGAAATGATATTTAATTCTTAGATTTTTTTGTGTTATTTTTAATTAATTATTATTGTTGATTATTTATTTTATATTAATATTTTAAACTGAATTATTTTATTTTGGTGTTAATTTCTTTAGTGAAATAGAATTATGTTAAAGTAATCTAATATAAATTTTATTTCAGAGAAACTGTTGCAAATAGAAAATTTCCGTGACAAGTTTCATCAACTTTCAATATTTTGTTGTTATTTTTCAATAAAAATTTCTATATAAGTTAAACATTTCATTTACATTAAATGTAATTTTTCTAACATATTTTCATTGTTTTTTTTTTACTTTTTCATTAATTATCGTGTATAGTTATCATTAATTTCCATATTTGTCTTCAAGAGGCGTAAGTTGATCATTGCTCTTCTAAAATATGAATTCTTTTTTCAGAATATCGCAACCAGTTTCAAAATGAGGAACCTTATTGTACTAGTTCTTCTTCTACAGAGTTTGGTAAGTGTAATCTATCTTCTGGATTTTAATTTCTTTTCACTTTTTGTATATGTGGTTCATTCCGAAATTGAAATAAGGTAAAAAGCATATCAAAATTTTGTGAGGAGTTTGTCTCCCAAAAAATTATTTTTCACGGAAAATGGAATTTGAGTAAAAAGATAATTGAGTTGAAATTTTGCAGGTTTCACCAGCTAGAGCATCTCTCAGTGGTCAAACAACTCAAAAGGTGAGTAATAGTAATTAAAATACTTACGGTGAAATTTTGATATTCTACCTTTCTTTCATGATTAACTTCGTGCATTTGCAAAATTTTCGCAGGTTTATTTGGTAAGTGAAGCAGATTCTGAATCAGGCCCAACAATTTCTTGCTTCCCATATTCCATCAAACCTGAAAACTCTGAAAAGATCTACGTGAAATATGTCCTCGATATTACTGAAGACGAGTCCAGTTTTGTGAATTGGGGCTCTGATCCGAATATAAACACTTTCGGCGAATGTGCTTCGGAGGCAGCTGAATCAAGTAAATTATAATTGTAAATCTCTATACAGCTTTACTTATTCATAGCTGTATTAGGATTTCAAACACTTTCTAGGATGCATAGAAAGTTTCTAACAATATTAGTTGTTAGAAATGTTTGAACAATTTCATCCTGTACAATTTATCAAATCTGCTTGCAAGTCATATCAGACTGCCTTAATCCTGCAATTATGTTTTATATGCTCATCAAATTGTGATCTTTTCTTTCGTGGACTCAATATGAACATTACATTATCAAATGCTATAATATAAACAATCTGAAAAGAACCTTTTCTCAATTTCACACACATTTTTTTACTTTACTCGGAAAGTGGGTGCTACCATCAGTCATGATAAGCCAATCTGAAATTTCTAAAGGTTTTTGTCCCATGTCGATCCCCTTTCTAAGCAAAGATAATACATACTACGATAAAATACACCACCATCTACAATTTCTGTTTTAAAAGTGCGTTGTACGTGGCGCCATCTGGTTTCAAAAGCGGGAAACAGAATTGAAATATTGTAAGGACAATCGAGGTATGTTGTGTGCGTGACGTAATAACAGCAACACTCTGAAATCGTATTTAAAACAATTGAAGAAGGTAAATTTGTAAAAAACTATTTATTGATTGGTATAATATAATAAATTATATATTTAATGAATTATTTAACCTGCTAAACCCCTAATTTTATCTTTAAATGTGTTCCCTTGCTTACGTCACTTCACAAATCACTCAATTGTTTCTACCTTGAATATTAGTATTCCTACTAGGATAGGTACTAAAGAGTAAAACTTTGTGAGCTGTTGTCACAAATCGAGTGATTTGTGACCGTGACGTCAACAAGGCAACATACATAAATAGAAAATTTAGGTTAAGCCAGGGTACAGGAACATAACGGGTATAGTATAACTAGTAGACGACGCAAAAATATGACGTTACCACAACAACACATTTCTTGTTTGTGACCGACCGGCTCATAATTATTCGCATTTGCATGTTAATATCGAGAAGTTTAAAGTTTTTTTATAAGGGTTTCGTGTGAAAGAAAAGCAAAAATGGCGATTGAACCACAAAGTTGAATATATAGATATAATTCAGGTGTGTTTTTATCGTTCATTCCCTTCACTAAACTATAAAAAAGGGTCAGTTAATTAGTGCTAGTTAACTGCTAAACCTTTTTTCCTATGAATGACAATCAAGGAATAAAAAAATTGAAATACAATTCAACCAATGCCTAGTTAGTAATTGATAAGAAAAATATTAAATTTTGAAGTGACTAAGTGTAAGTAGGTTGTCCCATGTTTCAAAGTGTGGTCAGAGTCGCCATTTCCGGCAAAGCCGTGGTCACGTCAGACTAGATTCGATGAGCTGATTACCATACCCGTTATGTTTCTGTACCCTGATGTGACTAACATGAATGGATTTATCATTATTTTTTATAAGGAAATTAAATAAACAGTTTTCATAATGTTACGTTCTTCAACTGTTTTAAATATGCTTTTAGAGTGGTAAAACAAATATCGATTGTCCTTACTACATTTCAATTCAATTTCCCGCTTTCGAATCTAGGTGGTAGAGCAAATGCTTTTGAAATAAAAATGGTCAAGAGTAGTGTATATTATTGCAGTATAATATCTTTTTTGTAAGTGTTGGGTCTGTTGCAACTAAGGTTTTGACTTTAAACATTGAAATTATATCAACTGAGCTAACATGACCATGAAACTTAATAGAAGATATAGTTTAATTTTACCATAAATTATAAATTTGTTAGTTTCTACTCCAAACTTTTCAGAAACCTTTTCATTTTAGATGACGCGATGTTCTTCTTTGACGAAGATACGTGCGAGACGAGTAACCAGGGCTATGAACGCACGGAAAAATCTTGCGAATCTGTATCGGCTAAAGTGGTGTATTTGTTGAAAGGATACGAACTACCAACTGACGGTAATTGCTATAACAAAAAATTGAATAGTGAATTGGAAACTGCAATTCAGTTACATTATTAACAAGTATACCTTGTTTATCAGTGTCAAGTTGATATGATTATATAATCTTAAGCTCCCAGGGGCTCTATCCTGAAGCTGTCTTTGGTGAAAGGTATGGAGTCCCTTGGGCACCGATATGTTCTAATTTGAATTATTTTTTTTTAACTTTTACCATGTTTATCATTTTATGAACGCTACTTGCAGCTTAGAGGATAGGTAGGCTTCATTCACTATCAGATCTTCATTTTCCTCTTCCATCCTTGAGTGCAGCCTCGGTGATTGTGTCTCTTTTCGTCACATCTATTGATAAGTGACTGCATGCATGGAATAGCTCTTCTGCATTCATGAGCATTATTTTTCGTTGTTGTGTATCCTTCCCTACTCTCGGGGAGCCAGTGTCGACTGAGTGAACGCACCCCGGGAGTATCCACCCGAGGTACGTGTGGGGGGTGTGGACCTAGATGAATGACTTCCTGAGGTTGGTCCACAGGTGCTCCAGTGAGTGTGTGTTGTGTCTGATCCGATGTTGTTGTTGATGTCATGTTGTGTGAGGGATGACAGTTTTTACACCACCATCTCTGTGGGATGTGTCTGTGTAGGTGAACCCCAGAGCAGTATGTATTGTTGTGTGTCAATCTGCTACAGCCCAAACACTGAATTCCACCTTTTCAACGAGTCCAATGAAGACTGCATGCACGTTGGACACGTGAACGGGCCAAAATTGGGCTGAATGTCAACAGAGAGTAGGACTAGTAAAATACACTCTGGGGCTGTGTGTGTGTGTGTGCGCGCGCAAGCGAGTGTGGACAAAGGGTGCCAAATAACATTCATGCTTTAATTAATAATATACCTATGCAGGATGTCAGACAGATGCTGGTTTTATAGCCAATGGAGAGAAAGTTAATGCAACAATACCGTGTGGAGTTGTTGGGAGATATACATGCCAAGATTCAGTACTCAAAATAGGTAAGACCAGAAATATGTCACAAGGTGAATGTAGCAATCAATACTCGGACACTAAAAATACTCTGAAAATGGGCACCATAAACCAATCTGATCTACAGAAATTGGGTATCCGGCGGTTTTTCCGAAAAGGAATTTGACGAAACCAAATTCTCCGAAAACTAATTCACCGAACCGGATTGGATTCTCCGAATACGAATTCGCTGAAACCCAAATTGGTCGAAAACGGATTCGCCGAAAGCCAAATTTGCAGAAAAACAAATTTACCGAAAGACTTATTTAAAACAGAATGTAAAATTACACAAAAGTTACAGAAAAGAAACGAAACAACAAAATCATAACCCTTAGTTAGACTAAATGATCCTTTAATCTTTGTACCACTAAAGGATTAGTGGACTAAATGATAAAACTTTTCTTATTTTAAAGACGTTCAAGCTTTATTCAGTCAGAATCAGTCAGTCAGCTATGGGAGCATGTTGCATTGCTTTCATTTGAGAGTTTGGTTGTATTTAGATTGTGTGTTTCTAGAGTGTTTATTTTTTTTTTGTGAATATTCCATGTTTACTGCATATGCATATATTTCATTCAGTTGTTAATAGTATACCATACAGAAAGTGTTTTGTGGCTCACATTATTAATATTTATTCCATTTATTGCGTTTAAAATATAAAATTGTTAGTATTAAATAATATAACTATTAGATATGTTTATATCTTCCCAATATACTACCTCTGTCTTCAACTATAATGTCACTTGCATGAATAAATTTGTTTCAGGTAAAAAGATTGATTTCTATCAACACTTTTTAGTAATGCCATATACATATTAATATTTAATATACACAGTTAGATATATGAATTTAGCAAAATGATACCGAATTAGCGGGATACAAATTTGTATGGCAATAGTAATGTCAAACTCATATACGAATTTTTTTTTTTTTATGCATAAGATATAATAATCAGAACTACAAAGTCCAACAGAATGTTATTTTTGAATATATTAAATTTGATTTTCGGCAAATTCGTCTTTCGGAAAATTTGTCTTCCGGCAAATCCGTTTTCAGCCAATTTGGGATTCGGAAAAAAACGTATTTGGAAAAACCGTTTCAGCGAATTAGTTTTCGGCCAATTTGGTTTCGGCCAATTCTTTTTCGGAAAATCAGCCTAGACCCCAGAAATTGATATGTGTTAACATTCACTTTCCGAGTACTATTAATTTCTGATTCGACTTTGTTTTAGTGCAAGTATTTGTTGCACAGTCGTTGATATTACAAAATAAGAACAGTTAAATAAAATTCTGTGTAGAGAAGTTTTTAGCATTATTTAAGTATATGTATAAACAGTTTGTAGACCCATGAAGCATTGCTAAAACATACAAGATATGACTGTAGTTGTAAATCACTACATTTATTAATGATATAAGCGTCAACTTTCAATTCATTGAGTGAGGTTAAGAAAGCTTTGTGTTGAACAATTGTCATTTTGAACATTGAATCTATCATCAAACTCTCTATTTATTTTTTTGCTGTTCTGAAATTTCCATATTTATCAATAGCTGATCTTCATTGTTTTTATCAGAACGTCTACTACCAAGTGGCAGATACACATATCATTTGGAAAATGAGCAATACCTACCGTCTGCAAGTGGCTGTATTTTCAATATGTTTGAGGCATCTGAAGCAAGCTACTCAGGGCAAAAAGAGCGATGTGCAATATCTGGACTCGTGCCATGTAGACCTGGAAACGGAGTTAGTGATGATTCTTTCCAAGAGGAAATGAGAAGTAAGTGGTAACATCCCTCTCTAACTTAATAGAATTTTTAGAGTTCTAATAGTAATTGCTCGAAAAAATATTTGCTCGAAAACAATTGCTCGAATGGACAATTGCTCGAATGAACATTTGCTCGAATGAACAATTGCTCGAATGAATAATTGCTCAAAAAACAATTGCTCGAATTATGAAATTGCTCACAGTTTTAGAATTTATAAAAGTCGTTATTAATGAAGTGGAGCAGCACCTAACCGTCCTTCTTTCTTCTTAGTAATTGATAATAATCTTTTCAAATTTTTCATAACCATTTTGTATTAATCATTATATAACTGATTTTAAATGTTACTTTTTCTGTTTTATTTTTATTTTTTCCTAGAGACCAGTTTGTGTCATTTCGTTTGTAAATTGCGAATGGGTATCATGTGGTTTAGTGGTACCATTCATGTTTTTTTTTTATCATAAAACCCGAATAATTTTGTAGATTAATTTTCAACTAGCCTAGATGTATTGTGGCACTTCAATAGGTGAATTAACTCAATTTTATGTCAGAGTATTTTTTTGATTTCGAAAGTAAAGTTTCAATATATTTACGAATACTATTTATTTAATGGTTTTGTTGATCCAGTAGGTCTTCTCTATATAATGAACTTCAACAAGTTCACTATATAGAGTTTACTCTACTATAGAGGATTTAAGAGATGTATAGAAAACTGCCCTTATCGTGGCAGACTATACAAAATATTTTTTTTAAACAGTTATAGTTGTGAGTGTATACGTGTATGGCTATCATGTGGCATAATTGGGTATATTTTGGTGGTCTTTTACGGTGTAGGATTGGTGGCCGGAAATTTCGGTCAGGATATTTTAGTCTCGGAAATTTCGGTTTCGGAATGATAAATGGCCTCTCATCATATATGGCCCGCATGTAGTTTGTTGTATGCGCTAGTTTGTTGTACTGTATACTTCATGATTGTTTAATGACTTGGCGGGAGGTGCCCCGATACATCTAACTATTAAAGGGGCAGTAAATTTGATAAAAATTGTCAATTTTTCTATTATTGAAAATGTTGTTAGTAATTAGTTGTATACACACGAGAGTTCATTCGTCTTATGTATAACTAACAGCCGTAAAGTATATAAATATAATAATTTGGTTTTAAGCCCACAGTTCACCGCATTTGCAGGGAATGCGCTGTTAATTGTTATTGTTTATCAGCTGTTAAAATGAGATACAATATATTCTACTATTAGAAATGCTAATAGTCTACTATTAACAGTGCTCATTTAGCCACTTTAGATACAATAACTTATGTAGAACGAATGAAAAACTAAGTACCTACGGATCGGGTCTAGGAAAATTGATCGAAAGCAATTGATCGAAAGGAAAATTGGTCGAAAGCAATTGATCAAAAGGAAAATTGGTCGAATGGAAAATTGATCGAAAGGAAAATTGATCGCACAACAATTGATCGAAAGGAAAATTGATCGAATAGATCACGCAGCTTCATTTTTTTTCTTCCATCTGTGAGTACGAGTACAGTAACCGGTGCTTAGTGTCCCTTTTTGTTACATTCATTGCTAAGTGACTGCACTCACAGAGTAGCTTTTCCAGATCCATGAGCATTGTCACCGACGGTGTTAAGTGACTTTGTTCATGAATCCTTTTTCCTTTCTGACTGCTCCTTCCTATCTCTTATAAACAGACGTTAAACCTACTAAATTAATCAATTATTTAACTTTCAATTCACAAGTTATCTAGAACTATCTTAATTCTAGAACTATGAAAACTTAAAGTTCTTTTAATTATAATATATTTCAAAGCATATAATTATGTGTTATAGATAAGCAGTTGATTGAAGAAATGTTATACATAAATTAGTATTATATATTATTATTAAAATTGTTATTGTTATTGTTGTTATAATTATTATTATATATAAATCATGGTAACAAGATCTACTAGCTGTACTATATTGTAAGTAAGTTTCTCCGGCAATCCATGGTTTTAGTTATCATTTTCAATTAGTGTAAATAGATCCAAAATCATTTTCGATCAATTTTGTTTCGGTCAATTCTCCATTCGATCAATTGTTGTGCGATCAATTTTCCTTTCGATCAATTTTCCATTCGACCAATTTTCCTTTCGACCAATTTTCCTTTCGATCAATTTTCCATTCGATCAATTGCTTTCGATAAATTGCTTTCAGTCAATTGCTTTCGATCATTTTTCCGGATCCCCAACGTATGAGGTCTCGTATTATCTGAGTTTTAGTTCCAAATTACATCTGTAGATGGCGCTGCTTTTGTGAAATAATTAAAAAAAAAATTTAAATAGGAGTTTAAAAAATGAAATAACTATATATCTATATCTTATTCCATTATTAATAACCTAATTTTAGATACAGACTAAATTGGCACATTGAATTTATTTTACATAATCAATTCTCAATTATTGTATTAGTATTCATAGTTAATGTGAAGGTAGATGACATTGGAAAATTATATTGGGAGTGCGAATTTCAATATTAATTATCATTTTATCTTCCCCAGCATATGTTTCATCTCCTTTTGGCCAAATACCTGATGAAGATACGGTGATGGTGAGTTTATTTTACAACTCTACCACGAATAAACTCTACTGGGACGGAACTGACGAATCTACCATAGAACCACTACCTAGTACTGATGTCTGTTATGGCTTTGCTCTCAACGGACAAGATGAATTGAAAAGTGGAAAGTGCGACACAATTTCAGCTAGTATAATTTGCTGCATGATAAGAAAGTGAATGAAAACACTCACAGTACTCGTGAAGTGGGTTGTAGCATAGGTCATGATCCATTCTCACTTCTAGAGATTCCTCATCAACCTATTGTTTTACACCCACTTTCCGAATACTATTAAATAGGTGAACATAATTGGTTCTTCATAACATAGCGGATAAAATTATATAAAGTTCTATTCAATTGGAGCGAGTTAATAGTTTGAATGTAAAAAGTATATTCCATATTTGTTCGAAATAAATACAATTCAAACCTGTTAATGAAATGAAGTGATCTATTCAGTTTTAGCAGAGATACATTATACGGCTTTTCAAAATTTGAAGTATGGTGTATTTGGAAATAATTAATAAACTGCTTTTCCTATTTCATTAACTCTATATTAATTAACTGCTTTTCATATTCTATTAATTCTATATTAATTAACTACTTTTCCTGTTATTTTAATTCTATATTATTAATTAACTGCTTTTCATATTCTATTAATTCTATATTAATTAACTACTTTTCCTGTTATTTTAATTCTATATTATTAATTAACTGCTTTTCTTATTATTTTAATTCTATATTAATTAATGCTTTTCCTATTATTTTAATTCTATATTAATTAACTGTTTTTCCTATTATATTAATTCTATATTAATGAACTTTTTTTCCTATTAAATTAATTCTATATTAATTAACTGCTTTTCCTATTATTATAATTACCTTCGCAAAATGCGGGAAGGTCATATTTTCATCGGCATTTATTTATCTATTTATTTATCATCTAGTTATTCGCTTAACTGAAAAAAAGTTCAACCAAATTGCCTGAAATTTGGTGAAAAGATTGGTACATGTCCAGTGACCTGCTGGTAGAATTTTGTGAGCGACACGGTCAAAGGTCAAGGTCATAGTCATTTATAACTCAAAAAGTATTACACCATATTGCATGAAACTTGATGGGACGATTGGTCAATATACAGAAACCATTTGGTTAGATTTGGGAGCAATCGGGTCAAAGATCAAGGTCAAGGCCATTTATAACTCAATAACTCAAAAGTACACACAGAGAAAGGATTAGTTGAATCAAATCATATTTGATATGTTTTGACTAAATTTTATGGTTTATCTGTGCGCCTACCTACGTGGTGAGTTGCAAGTACTATTTATAATGAGTTAAATTGACGTTGGTTAAAACAACACATATGTGAGTTGATTATTTTTAATTCCCGATGGTCACAACAACTATCTGTGATAGTCAAAACTACTCGTGATGGTTGAACCAATTAAATGTAATGATTAAAACAACTACAGAACAAGATTACATCAACTACTTGTTTATGTTTCTCCAATCACTCCTATGTGTTATACCAACTACTCGTGTAGGTTATACCAACTACTCGTGTAGGTTATACCAACTGCTTGTGTAGGTTATACCAACTACTCGTGCAGGTTATACCAACTACTCGTGTAGGTTACATTAACTACTCGTGTAGGTTATATCAACTACTCGTGTAGGTAATATCAACTACTCGTGTATGTTATATCATCATTTCGTGTTGGTTATATCAACTACTAGTAAACTAAGTAAATGTATATCAACTATTAGTGTAGGTTGAAATATCGGTCCGGTTAGCAGTAGTCAGACTTTATTCATGACTTTTTTAGTCATTATATTTACTCTATTAAATCATAATCTCGAGTTATGTCCCGGTATCAATTAGATTAGACTATTTATTTTCTAGGACCAAATCTAACATGTTCATTTATTTTCTACTTTTGCTTCTGTGATATGCATACTATTTTAATTTAAAAAAATAATTGATCACCTAGACCTATCCTTGCTTTTTGAAATGTTTTCGATCCGATGAATTGATATATGGTTATTAGTTGTAAATTAATAGATTAGATTGAATAATTAACTTCATCAGGTCAGTTTATAAATAAGTAGTTAGATGACGTAAATTGTAGTGATAAATAGGTAGCCTAAATAAATTAATTAACCAGGCTAGATTACAAAAGTTGCTAGAATAAATCTTTGAAATGCTGCAATTATACTGTAACTTAATGAATAATAAATTAATAGCCTTTATCTTCTAAACCATATTTTAGTGCAATTCATCTTACTCATAGGCATGGATATAGAAATATGCTAATAGAATACCAAGGTCAAATTGAAAATGAAATATAAACATTTAAGTTTTAGATTTATTATTTAGAAGTACAATTTGAATTCTCGTTACTGTCTTTCACGACTATAGGTTGCCTATTCCTGGAATAAGAGATTCGTATATTAATATATATATATATATATATATATATATATATATATATATATATATATATTGAATAGCAATTCATAGTATCGTTCATATACATTATCAATTAATTATATTACCTACTCTTTTTCCTTTTGTGATGAGATAGCGACAGCTTCGATATTCTTTTCATTTCTGGAATCCCTAAAACCATATGAAAAAGTAGGAGCTAATAATATTGCAAATACATATTTAAAAATCATCTAATATTTTAAAATACCTACTTTGACCTAGCATAATTGTTCCTGAATCATTCAAAGGAATTGAAGAGGACTCAGATGGTTGATGACGTTGATCTATTCCATCCATTCATCATAAAGATCTGAAAGTAGATTCAGAAAATATAGAAAACCATATTAATAAAGATATGAAGAGAATTATTAACTGAGAATTGTTTCATATAGGTAAATTATTTATATAAAATGTTAAACTAATTATAAATAATCAGATGCAGTATAAATTTAGCTCTAATAAATGCAATGGATTTTCTTTGCTAATCCTCATAATATTGTTCATTATACACTCTTAATTTAGAGTTTAATTAAATACCAAAAAGTATAGTATATCAAGAGGCTCACCTCTGGTTGGAGTTCTCCCTGCTAAATCCCTGGACGGTGTTCTCCTCCGACTACCACCCTGGATTGGAGTTCCCCGGTCATAGAATACTAGGGTCAAGTATAGGTAAATTGCGGCACTTTAACTAACTGCGGCCTCATATCTCAGAAACATTAATAACCTTCATGGCTTCAAGGCACTCGTAAATTGAGCTTAAATTATGATGTTCGACAATTCAATATATAGCTAAACTTATTTCAGAATGAATTTGAGACTCTCTTAATAGGGTCACAATTAGAAATTAAAAAACCGAATTCACCTGTGTAACCCAACCTATAGGTATACACTAACTAGTTTTAAAATATATAGATTATCAGACCACTTTACTTAAGATACTAGGATGTGGAAATATCGGACGGTTCCACATTTTCGGTCGCCTAAGAAAAACTATATAAAATAATCAATCAACTTTTATTATAATTAGCTATAAGGTAGCTAGGTATATACTATATTTCATACGTGACTGAAAATTTGAAATCGCCTGATAATTTGGAACTTACCCTTTTCTGTGGACAGCGCAGTAACTGTCTAGCCTATGTAGAAGGTATTGGCACTGAAAAAAACAGCTAGGTATGTATGATTCTTAAATAAGTTAACTTATAATAATCTAGGAAAATTAGTTTAGATATCAGTATACAAACTGGAAGGCAGTAATCAAAATTTATTATTATGAAAAGATATATACTGATAATCAGCTCTTCAAATAACTACCTAGCCGACAGCCTATCAATCCCCAAAATTTTAGAATATTTACGCAGATATTTATCAATTTATTAATGGAATTAATTAATAATCGATCGGCAGCGATAATACTATTTAGTGCATATAACGCTATTGTTTGCACTTCAACTAAAATGGTATTGAAGAGCGTTCACATTCAACAAGTAACTCACTTAAAACAAGATTTTAACTGTAAAGTGTCAACCGATTAATTGGCTTTGAGGAAAGCATAAGTTGCCACATACTCATTTGATTTAACTCGCACATAAACTTTAAAAAGTTGCACCAACTCTCATAGTAAGATAATTTATACACCAGATACATAGGATTAACAGTCTTTGTGAGTTACTTTATCACACTATGTCATAGTTGTTTTAACTCGCACCTAAACTTACAAAAAAGTAGCGCCAACTCTCATAGTAAGTTAATTCTTACACTGCAGAATACAATGGATTAACAGTCTTTGTGGGTTACTATAACACACTATGTCATTGTTGATTTAACTCACACTTAAACTTAAAAAAAAAGAGCGTCAACTCTCACAGTAAGTTAATTCATACACTAGATACATTGAATTAACAATCTTTGTGAGTTATTTCAACACACTATGTTCTAGTTGTTTTAACACATGTTCAATCTCCCAAAATGTAACTCTAACTCTCATAGTAAGTTGATTCAATCCATAAAATGATTTGAATTAACTATGTTTGGTGACACACCACGTCATAGTTGTTTTGACACACGTGAAAACATGAATGTAGTCCAACTAACTCACGTAATAAATTGATTCAAAGCTTAATTTGTTGACCCATTAGATATGAGTAAACTTTTTTCTCTGTGTATTCAACCAATTTGTCTGAAATTTGATGGGACGATTGAACAATGATCAGGAACCATCTGTAAGAATTTTGGGAGCAATACGGTCAAAGGTCAAGGTCATTTATAACTCAATAACTCAAAAATTGTTGTACCATATTGCATGAAACTTGGTGGGACGACTGGTTATTATCCAGTTAGCAGTTTCTTAAATTTTGGGAGAGAACGGGTCAAAGCGGAGGCGAAGGTATGCGCTCTACCGAGTGCACATAATCTAGTTCTATATTAATTAACTGCTTTTCCTCATTCTATAACTTTTTATTTAGCCGATTACTTTAATATTTTCTACAAAGTGATTATAGAATAAATTGTAATTCAATCCGAAAAATAGAAACGCCAATTGTTCAATTTTTATAGGTTATTATAATCGATGACTGAAAGAGATGTAGGTCATAAGCTCCCCCGGTCAAGAGCCCACCCCCCCCCCCGGTCACGAGCCCCCCTGTTTTTAATTCCTTATTTACCTATTTACCTATATTATTTAATCCTTATTGACACTTTTGTAGTTCATTACTGATTAGACATAAAATATATGTATATCAGGGGGGCGTGCCACCCCCCGAACCCCCCTGCCATGTCATTAAACAATCATGAAGTGTGCAGTACAACAAACCAGCGGATACAACAAACTACATTAGCAACTCTCAGTTATTTCTATCTAAGTAGTTCTTCATTTGTTCAACTAGGTAAATAAGGATTAAAAAAAAAACAGGGAGGGGGGGGGGAGGCTCATGATCGGAGGGGCTCTTGACCGTAATTCGACTGAAAGATCCCCTATCTACGACAATAAATAATGCGACGAAAATCCAATCGTATTTTATTATTAATTCGACGGAGATTTCATAATATTTTACGGTAAAATACGATCAATAATAACCGTAAATAATTATAGAAGATTTGCCGATTATTAGTCTTCCGTCTTAAAAAACTTTTAAAATCATCCAATGAATTATATTCCAATATGATGTTTTTTAGCTAATTATCTAAGGAAAAATAATACTTACCGGACAATAAGTCAAAAATAGAATATTTTGCTTCATATTTATTTTGGTAGAAGGGTGTGATTACAATGTTTGAAGTATTTGGTTATAAGTTTGATAATATATTTTATAATTAGTTAAGTTAGTAAAATATGTATATATATTTTTTTCAATTTCTTCCATTAATGAAATGATTGTTCGAGATTGTATTTATTATTTTTGATATAGCTATTTTAATGTATAAATTTTACACTATTGGAAATTGGAATAGTTTGTAACTTGTAGTAATTCATTATTATTTTTAAATTTATTTCTGTTTTATTGTTATTAAATATATACTTTATCTTTTACTTTTCTTTTATTTGTTTATTTCCTCTTTTTTGAAAACACAATAGGATTGTTAATATAACAGCTAATGTTATTATAGAGTTAATATAGAATTGTTATTCACTACTATTGTTAACAGTTACTAGATCTCTTGCCTAGACCCTGCGCAGGCTATCTCATTAATTACTTAGTTAGCTTTTATTTTCTTCAGTAAGTATTGAGCATTAGGGATAATTATTGATACGACAAATTTATCAGTTAGAATGAAGTGGGCACATATACTAGCAAACACAGACTGTCAGGAGTAAAGGCCCCCACACACTACACGATCCACGAGCCGAGCCTCAGACTCGCGCGAGCCTGTCTGGCTCGGCTTCATAACATAGCGGATTCATAACATAGCGGATTCATAACATAGCGGATTCATAACATAGCGGATTCATAACATAGCGGATTCATAACATAGCGGATTCATAACATAGCGGATTCATAACATAGCGGATTCATAACATAGCGGATTCATAACATAGCGGATTCATAACATAGCGGATTCATAACATAGCGGATTCATAACATAGCGGATTCATAACATAGCGGATTCATAACATAGCGGATTCATAACATAGCGAATTCATAACATAGCGGATTCATAACATAGCGGATTCATAACATAGCGGATTCATAACATAGCGGATTCATAACATAGCGGATTCAAAACATAGTGGATTCATAACATAGCGGATTCATAACATAGCGGATTCATAACATAGCGGATTCATAACATAGCGGATTCATAACATAGCGGATTCATAATATAGCGGATTCATAACATAGCGGATTCATAACATAGCGGATTCATAACATAGCGGATTCATAGCATAGCGGATTCATAACATAGCGGATTCATAACATAGCGGATCATAACATAGCGGATTCATATCATAGCGGATTCATATCATATCGGATTCATAACATAGCGGATTCATAACATAGCTCGGCTTGGCTTCATAACATAGCGGCTTGGCTCGGCTACTAGTGTTTATCTACTAGTATTTATCAATTCCAACCTAGTTACCTACAACTGTTTGTCAATACCTACCAGTGTTATCAATAGCTACCTAGTTACCTACTAAATGTCGATTAACTTATACCTACCTAATTACCTACTAGTGCTCATCAATACCTACCTAGTTACCTACTAATGCTCATCAATACCTACCTAGTTACCTACAACTGTTTGTCAATACCTACCTAGTTATCTACTAGTGTTTATCAATGCTTACCTAGTTACCTATAACTGTTTGTCAATACCTACCTACCAGTGTTTATCAATACCTACCTAGTTACCTACTAGGTAGTGTTTATCAATACTTACCTACTAATATAATTCATCAATGCCTACCTAGATACCTAGCTATATCTGTTTATACTTATACCTAGTTATGATACGCAAATAAAGCTTGAGAATGAACTTGCTGCAATATGTATCGATATTTTTACCATTAAGATACGCACCACGACTCAATATACAGGGTATCCGACACTTTCGTTGCCAAACTTCAACATATATGGTTGCATTCGTCGAAATAAACACTTTTTATTGTGTGAAGGTGTGGTCTAAAATGCTTAGTTAAAGAGTTACAAGGTTAGGAAAGTAGTATCTGTACCATTTATTATTATTAGTTAACGTCAATTTTTAATGTTGCGATAAGAAACAAAATATTTTTAACAGTAATTATTAGGGATGTGACATTGTGCAAATTGCATATATGCAGTCTTCTGCATATATTTCAAAAGCATATAATTTGCACGTGTGCATATATGCTAACCGCGAAATATGCACTTCTTGGTCAATTTTCAACATGTAAATGTCTAATCTATGCCGCTTTCTTCTGGACCCTTGCATAGAAAACGATTTTAACTGTGGACCCAAGTAAATTTTATCAAGCTAATTATTCAAAATTAAAAGGTTTGTAGGTGGAATATTGAAACTACAAATGTATTAATAAATAATATGACACTTGGTATTTAGTAAATACTAGTAGTTATTGATAAATAAATGAATACCTAGGTACAATTATCTTAGAGAGTTGTACTACTAATAAAATATCAAAACTTATAGCATGTATATATGCATATAATTTATTTAAATAATTAAACACGAAACGGTTTAAATTTACCATTTAATAACTTAGTGTCGCTGCTTATAGTTGGGGATCTTTAAAGGGAACCGCTGGTGTTAAGCGGCGTTTGCACTATCAGTTTTGACTGTGGACGTGAGTGTCAATCACAACATTCCCTCCCTCTTCACAGCAAAAGTTGCTCTCTTTTGCTCTCTTCATCACGTCCACGCTATGGAATATGTCAATGCTAGCCATAGATTGACGAGTTGAGTGATTGTCAGTCAAACACCACAGATTGATGATAAAAGGTTGTCTGCGATAGTATTCCTAATTTTATTTAGACTTTTTTCATATTTTAAATATGATGAACCAATGTGTATCAATTTAATATTGATAGTTTTTATTTTTTGAACATAAATAATACTGAAAAATTCATCGCAAGAGATCATAGCTAATTGTGATGAAACTGGAACCCATTCAATTATTTTTAATTATTGATAATGTCATCGAATTATAAGATGCACATTGATAATCAAGATCATTTTCGATTTACATAAGCTATTTCATTAAGTTACATTGTGATGACTAAATGAATTTGCTGTAGTACAATTTAAATATAAACAATAAAAACAAATATAAAATATAAACAAATATAAAATATGTAATATAAAGGTTTCTCTGGTGACTTAAGCCAATGTGTGTAGTTCAGCAACACTGACCAACTGTTTATAGTCTGAACGTCAATCACCGAAACTACAGGGATGGAGTGGGGGTGGAGAGGTGTGATTGACAGTGACGTCCAAAGTCAAAACTGATAGTGTAAACGCCCCTTAACTCTATTCGAGCGATGATTCAGTCGTTTGCTTCTGTTTGATGTTTTGAATGGTCAGAGTAGGGTGTGTTCGCCTGAGAGACGAGGTGAATCATTTTTGTTTACATTAGTTGTATTCACCCAGTCTTTTATTATCTGATGATATTGTGTGTTTCAGATCATATCAGGTTAATTGTTAGCTTGAAGTTATTTAAATAGTCAAACACTAATGTTGAGTGCTATCGTCTGATTCGATGCCTACCAATGTTTGAGAGGAGAGGATAGTGACCGGTGTTTGGGTCGTAATCACTAGTCAGGTATGACTCGATGAGTGCCAACTATATTTCGACAGCTAGGTTTTTACTTGTTATCCTTATCATGTTTAATTTTGTATTTGCAGGAATAATGTAGTACACACTACACAGTGCCTCAATTGATGTATATTTAAATACATATTTACCAAAAGCTTGAGTAGTGTGAAGAGTGTTTTTTTTAATATAGAGCTATTTTACCTTGTGTTTAATAAAGTTGTAAAATTGAATTTTATATAAATCTGTTATGTCATTTACGTAGGTTTTAGCTCATTAGACTTTTTCCTTCTTTTTAGTACACCTACTGTTGTGCAGCCTCCAAATGAAACTACAACAAACTAGCGATACTACATACATATATTACGGCTATCTGACCAAAATTGGCCAAAGAGCGCGAAAACACGAGTTTTTTCAAAGTTCTCAATCATTCAACAATACATAGGAAGTAAATAACTTCAAACCCTCACATCTCAAAAGGTATTCGTTTCTACAAAAAACGGTTATGATTTTTCGGATTCTATGGACAAAAATACATAAGAAAAAATTAATTAAAATTAAATTTGGTGGGGGTTTGCAAATGTGAAAGATCCAAGATATTATACTAATTGTCTTTTTTTATTGATGTACTAAAGATTTTCTTTCTTGACTAGAAGGTCTATTTATCTATGGATAAGGAATTTTTGTTTTTAAAGATAATAATAGGAATTTTATAAATTATTTTTTTGCATATGACTATTTTGGTGTATACCACCCTTTTTGTTATATTCTTATATACATATATATATTTCCAAAGAATCCAAAAATTGTAACCTTGTTTTGGTAGAAACTAATACTTTTTGAAGCTATTTACTCTCTATCAATTACATAATTATTAAATAATTTAAACCTTTAATTCAATACTCGTGTTTTCATTTAAAATATTCAAACATTTTGTACATGAAGCCCTAATGTAGTTTTTTTGTATCCGTTAGTTTGTTTTGTTGCACTTTTCATGATCGTTTAATGACCTGGCAGGTGAGTTCGGGGGACGTTATGCTCCCTTGTATACATGTATAGGATCTTTCCTGTTTCGGTGATATTTTCCATTTATTACTTTAAAACTAATATATGGTCATTAAACAATCATGAAGTGTGCAGTACAACAAACTAGTGAATACAATAAACTACATCACGGCCATCTATGTTTAGATTCTTCAGAATGATAAGAAATTTCAAACTGCGTTTCATCAGTAATAGATAATTAATATATTAATTCAAACCCTCATAGCTCAAAAATTGAATTAGTTTGGATTCTTGGACAAAAAATACAGAAAAAAAAAATTTGTGGTTTGCACCAAACAGGAAAGATCATAAAAGTGAATTCAGTAATGGAGAAATTTTTTTTTCAGGCCATCTGAGGCAAGAAAGTTTGGATTAATTGAATTACTGATTTTAGCGTCAGAGTCAGTATTTTGACTATAAATCGTATATATCAAATTCAAATTCTTTATTGAAATAAAAAACAATGTTTACAGAGGAATAACTATGAAGAAAAGATACATCAAATAGAAATACAAAAAAGGAAATTTACAAAAATTACTGTTTAAACATTCAGCAAGATGAATCACATCTTAAGTTTCGAAGTAAATTTTACAGTCGATGGCTTCCTCGGGTTCGTCTTAAGTACACTGCGTAACACTGTGCACAGCTATCAATTAACACACAGGTTATGTAGCTAACATAAAGAATGATCATATATGCCATAGACAATAGAGAAACAATGAAAATATACTCATCCTACATTAAAATGAATTACTATAATTATTAATCACTTATAAAATATGTAAAATATCCTATTTAAAACTAAATTAGAACGTGAAATATTTATTTTTAACAAGATTTAATTCCAATTGTCTAAATATGATTATGATAACCATTCTGGCCATGTCAACGAACAAAATCGTAGATATTTAGGTACTGAAATTCTCAAAACTATTAATGAACTCTCACTTCATCCTCAAAAGGTTGTATACTAGGGTGGGCCAAAAAATAGGGGTTTCGGACAAACTTCAGAATCTTCATATGGAATAGTTATAATAAGTTGATACGTTATAAAAGAACATTGCATGCCAATTTCCAGGCCATTTCTCGATATTTTTGAGTTGCCCCAAAACATTTGAAATTTTGTACAAAATGATATTTTCCCATTAATAATTCTGAAATATTCGATTTTGTTTTTTTCAATGGAATATGTAAAATTAGTTGGCAATATACGAAAAAACACAACTTGCAAAATTGCAGATTAATATTTGATATTTTTGAGTTGCCCCGAGCACTTTTTTTGTGAAATATATTACTATTACAATATTTCTCTTGAAATTAGCTTTATAGAGCAATCATGCTGTTATTGTTATAAGATAGAAATAATTAAATTCTCAAAAAACTTTGTGAATTGTATTGATGTCATTTTATAAAAGCATTTATCAATATTTTCGTATTGCAAAAATTTCGAATTTACTCGGATTTTAGCTATTAAATAATAACCCATGCAATTCACTTTGTCAACTTTTTTGAGTCACCAAGTGTCTCAAATATTGAAATGTTGGTTTATTAATCAATTATTGATGTTTTTCATCAATTTGTTGCAGATAATACACTTCATTATGTTCTTTGTTGAGCAGCAGACCTCCATAAGTGTGGAGCACTACACTGACTATAATACAGTCTCCAGCTGTGCCTAAATTTGAACAATTTGGAGGGGTGGGGGCAACTGTAGACATTGTCGTACCTGTCTGATTTTCCGGCACAAACGCCAAAATAAGCTCTTCTCTAGCTATCTTCCTATTCTATAAGATACTAAATCAGAGTTTATGAGTTTTTTGCCAAAATGTAGTAAAAATCACCAAAAATCTTATTATTTTGAAATTTGAATCGCTTGGGGGCAACTGTTAATCATGTCAGAATTCACTCAAATTTCAGTACACGTACCTTTACTTGCCATATCAATTTTATATCACTATTCCATAAGTAATTTCCAAAATGTTATTTTTTGGCCCTACCTAATGTATACTGTCTGGTGCGTTATGACATGCAAGACTCGCAGGGGTGGGCAATTGCGGCACCGAGTGCTCTTTCTGGCACTCAAATGGCACCGGTGCCCACCTCAACCTATTTACAAATTATTAAAAGTTATTCATTTTAAATTTAATGGAAATTAAAATCCATTAGAAGAAAATTTTATAAATTATCGATGACTATTTTAAATATTTATTTATCATATTCAGGTTTCGTACGTGATTGCTTTTGTCCGTTAATATATTTGCATTTTGCCTGTTTATAGTATTTGTAATAAGTATATTCTGCTGATTTACTATTTTATACAGTGGCAATGTGGAAATTAAACAATACTGTGTAATTATTAATTGTTGAGCACTTGTATAATAGAGCGTGTTACGACCTTATAATGGCCGTCAGAATAGAAGAAGAAAAAATAGATTGCATCTGTCCGTTATTCTATCTCTCAAACCCAATACTTTACTTACTTGCTCGCTATAGCATAGAATATAATTGCTTCTTGATTTAATTTAATCTATATTAATTTTGATAGGAATGCTTTTCTAAAATATGCAAATGTTTCTTAATTTTATTGATAATTCTGTCTGAATGTTTGAGAGTGAAATTTGTTTTGATAAAGCTAGTAATCTGATTGATTTTACCTTTCCTTCTATGGTGCAATTATGTGTTATTTGAAAAAGTACAGAAAATAACTTAGTGTATCATTAAATTTCATTTTCTATGAAGAAAAATGATTTCAGAGCACTGGAATTTCTATCTGTGGCACTGGAAAATATATTTCTGCCCACCCCTGTCAGCAGAAAGAGTGTTATCGGTCCCTATTTCTTTGAGGATTGGAACTGGAAAACTAAGACTATTAAGAGAGCATCATATCGAAAATGCATTCAGATTGTTTATTCCAAGACATGAAAATAAAGGAAATATGGTTCCAACAAGACAATGTCACAGCACATATACAGCAAAAGAATCACTTGAATTTCTTAAGACACTTTTTTCAGATCGATTGATATTGTGTTTCGGTCCTGTTCCTTAGGCACTAGATCTCCGGATTTGACCCCTCTATATTTCTTTTTTATGGGGATATTTAAAGGAGAAAGTTTACATTAATAGGCTCCATAATTTAGAAGATCTGAAAGCAAACATCGTTTAATTTATACACAGCATTACTTCAGATATTCTAAGAAAAGTAGCTAATGGAATCTATGGTTAAAAGAATGCGTATATGTATAGACATAAATAGTAGACATTTGAAAGAAATACAGGCAGCTAAAGTTGGCTAAAATTCACGAGTATTTCCATTATAATGTATATGAAACCTTTAAATCCCTTTTTTGTTTAAAATTAACCAAATGGTTCTATCTTTCTTAGTTTTTACATAATTTTTTTTTTTTAAGTAGTAGGTGCCTAACTTTTGACACACTTTGTACATACGATACACTGCTTTTGCAAATTTCTTTTTCAATAATTTGCGTTTTGTGCTGCCATCTGGGTTTCAAAGTGGTATATAGAAGTAGAATTAAAATATAGTAAGGATAATCGAGGTATTTTGTTTGTACAGCAACACTCTAAAATTATATATAAGACAATTGGAGAGCGTAAAAACATAGAAACTGTTTGATGACCAGTATATTCCACCCCGGTATATTCCACGGTTCCACCCTAGGTATATTCCACCCCGATTAGTTTCACCCCATTTTACGTGTTTGGTATGTTTGGTTATAAATATTAATCATTTACTAATATTTTATAAAATACTAGGTAAACTGCATTTTCATTGTTGCAAATTAAACCTTATGTTGTTCAATCACAAGCTGTTTATTTTTCACTATACATGTGATTGAACAGGAGAAAGAAATGTTGTGTGAACGCTCTTTATCAGTTGAGGTACTTTGATTTTCAATCACAAGTTGATTATCTTCACTTTCGCAAACCCAACAGCGATATTAACTACGTGTTATTTTATTTTATTTTGAATTTGGCATTTTGACTTCGAGTAAAAGATGTGTAAAACGGTTTTTAACCGAAGGCTTTTTTTACATAGGGGGTATTTTACATTTTTTTACCAGGAGGTTTTTTATAGGAAGATGAGGATTATTGCACAGGGTTTTAAGGGTGCTAGGACAATTGCCACCCGCGGACAATTGCCACCTGCGGACAATTGCCACCTGCGGACAATTGCCACCCCCGGACAATTGCCACCCGGACAATTGCCACCCCCGGACAATTACCACCCAAATATTTATTATCAGGCCTCTTAACTAAAATGGTGATAAAATATGTATATTGTTGTTTTACGATGAATTAGTAATTATATAAATTATAAGATAAAAAAAATTATTATTAGGTTTCTGAATGTGATTTTTAAATCTTATGTTATCGAATACTTTATACCACTTTTTTAGAACGATTCAAAACTGTTAAATTCTCTTCGTCTATAACATTTTCAGGATTTACACTAATAGATTTTCTTAAACACCACGCATCTACAATTTTAAGCCAATTAACTTTTTCACAGATTATTAGTCAATTTGAAACTGCACTTACTTATCACATTAGGATCTGTACGGGAAGACTGCTTATATGCCAATGAGCATCTGAACTCATATGATAGTATTGATAGTATTGATAAAGGAAATATTTTTAATTTATTGAGGACATCATCAATTGAATAATGGAAATAATTCGTAAAAAAACAACATATAATTTATTACATCAACTATGGGAATAATTAATTTTATAAAAAAATATGAAATGTGGAGTGAAATTTTCATCTTATAATGTATACAATTAAAAGTAAATCGTACAAAAATAATATACATATTGTATCACCATTTTAGCTATGAGGCCTGATAATAAATATTTGGGTGGCAATTGTCCGCGGGTGGCAATTGTCCGGGGGTGGCAATTATCCGGGTGGCAATTGTCCGGGGGTGGCAATTGTCCGCGGGTGGCAATTGTCCGCGGGTGGCAATTGTCCGGTCACGGGTTTTAAGAACGGGAGGATAATTGCCCTATTGTAGATGGAGAGATTTAGGACACGGGAGTTTTGTCCAAGAATATAAAAAAAGACAACTTATATGCAAAAAGCAAAAACATTGAGTGGGTTGTCTCTGCCTGCCGAACCCCTCTACACCTCTTTCAACCATTGTTGTAAGAGCATATACTGCAGTTTCATGTGAAAAAGGAATTAATATTAACTTGCTCAACATGTAAACTTTTAAATATATTGCCATATTATGAATATTTGTATTTTTGTATAATAGGATAAAATTTCAATTGACTTCAGCTACCTCTAAATATTGTCCAAATGTCTTAAGATATCGTCAGAGTTATTTCTTCTTGGCTACGCAATATTTAACAAATGGCCATCTAAAATAATTTCTTTGACTTTTTATTTTCACCCAACAGATCATTTTAACCTGGGATAGAATATACCGGGATGGAATAAACCTGGGATAGTATATACCGGGGTGGAATTTACCGGGGTAGAATATACCGGTGTGGAATTTATCGGGGTGGAATATACAGTATCTGGGATGGAATATACCGGGGTGGAATATATCTAGAACCAAACTGTTGATTAACTGATATAGTAATTACGTTTCGGTTACAAATCACTCAATTATTGTCACTACTAAAAAATAGAAGGTAGGTATTCCTTATACTGTGGTACTAAAGCAGTTGCTGGTCAATATTCTGTGTGACAACAGCTTTGCGAGCTGTTGTCTCAAATATAGTGATTTGTGACCGTGACGTAATCAATGCAACACACTTAAGTAGAAAATTAGGGATTAAATCATTAAGCAGGGTGAATAACTTGAATGGATCAGTTACTATTTATCATTATGGCAATAAATAAACAATTTTAATAATTTTACGCTCTTCAATTGTTTAAAAAGAGATATACTGTTACTGTTATGACGTCATACACATAGCATACCTTCATTGTCCTTACTATATTTCAATCCTATTTACCATTTTGAGACCCAGATGGCAGCACAAAGCACTTTTGAAACAGAAATTTGCGAGAGTTCTATATCTTACTGTATGTATAATATTTTTGTTTATATAGTACAACTATAGAAAGTTTTGAAATTATAATTTGTGGGATATGTGATAAATTAGTTTAATTTATTGACAGTGCTTATATTTTGAAGAAAACAAAAGACTTCTTGATTTTTTCAATTATAATGAAATTTATAATTCAAATTTAGAAATAATTTTCTATGTCCTATCATTCTAAAATTTAGGACAATTGAGAAATATATTTCTTGTCGAGTTAAATGACCCTCCAAAATACTGGATTTTATATATATCCAAAAGTATATTTATCAATTAATGTATTTTCATTATTTTTTCTTATTAATTTGTTTATTTTATGAATTAATGTTTATTTTGCATTATTATTTCTCTACACAGAGAAAAAAGTTTACTCTTATTTAATGGGTCAACAATTTATGCTTTGAATCACTTTAATACATGAGTTGGTTTGACTTTATTCATGTTTTCACGTGTGTTAAAACAACTATGACATGGTGTGTCACCAAACATAGTTAATTCAAATCAATTTATGGTTTGAATCAACTTACTATGAGAGTTGGAGTTACATTTTGGGAGTTTGAACATATGTTAAAACAACTAGGACATAGTGTGTTGAAGTAACTCACAAAGATTGTCAATTCAATGTATCTGGTGTATGAATTAACTTACTATGAGAGTTGGCGCTACTTTTTTGAGTTTAGGTGCGAGTTAAATCAACTATGACATAGTGTGTTATAGTAACCCACAAATACTGTTAATCCAATGTATTCTGCAGTGTATGAATTAACTTACTATGAGAGTTGGCGCTACTTTTTTGTAAGTTTGGGTTCTAGTTAAAACAACTAAGACATAGTGTGATAATGTAACCCACAAAGACTGTTAATCTTATTTATCTGGTGTATAAATTAACTTACTATGAGAGTTAGTGCTACTTTTTTTTAAAGTTTATATGTGAGTTCAATCAAATGAGTAAGTGGCAACTTATGCTTTCCTCAAAGCTAATTTATTCGCATAACACTTTTCAGTTCAAATCTTGTTTCAAGTGTGTTACGTGTTGAATGTGAACGCTCCTCAATACCATTTTAGTTTAAGTGCAAACAATAGCGTTATATGCATTAAATAGTATTATCGCTGACGATCGATTAATAATTAATTCCATTAATAAATTGATAAATGTCTGCTTAAATATTCTAAAATATTGGTGATTGATAGTTTGGTGGCTTTATATAGGTAGTTATTTGAAGAGCTGATTATCAGTATTTAACTTTTATAATAATAAATTTTGATTACTGCCTTCCAGTTTGTAAACTGATATCCAAACTAATTTTCCTAAATTATTATATGTTAACTTATTTAAGCATCATACCTACCTAGCTGTTTTTTTTTCAGTGTCAATACCTTCTACATGGGGTACGGTCAAGAGCCCCCCCGGTCAAGAGCCCTCCCGGTCATGAGCCCCCCCCCGGTCACGAGCCCCCCCTCCCTGATTTTTTAATCCTTATTTACCTAGTTAAACAAATGAAGAATTACTTAGATAGAAATAACTGAGAGTTACTAATGTAGTTTGTTGTATCCGCTAGTTTGTTGTACTGCACACTTCATGATTGTTTAATGATCTGGCAGGGGGGTTCGGGGGCGGCACGCCCCCCGATATACATATATTTTATGTCTATTCAGTAATGAACTACAAAAGTGTCAATAAGGATTAAATAGTATAGGTAAATAAGGATTTAAAAACAGGGGGCTCATGACCGGGAGGGCTCATAACCGGGGGGGCTCTTGACCGGGGGGGCTTATGACCTAGGGGGGCTCATGACCGGGGAGGCTCATGACCGGGGGGCTTATGACCTACACCCCTTCTACATAGGCTAGGCAGTTACTGCGCTGTCCTCAGAATACGGTAAGTTTCAAATTATCAGGCGATTTCAAATTTTCGGTCACGTATGAAATATAGTATGTAGCTACCTAATAGCTAATTAAAATAAAAGTTAATTTAATATAGTTTTTCTTACGCGACCGAAAATGTGGAGCCGTCCGATATTTCGGAACTAGTATCTTGAGTAAAGTGGTCTGATAATCTATATATTTTAAAACTAGTTGGTGTACCTATAGGTAGGGTTACACAGCCAAATTCGGTTCTTTAATTTCTAATTGTGACCCTATTAAGAGAGTCTCAAAATCATTCTGAAATTAGTTTAGCTATATACTGAATTGTTGAACATCATAATTTAAGCTCAATTTATGATAGGTTCTATTCATTTCACGAGTGCCTTGAAGTCATGATGGTTATTAATGTTTCTGAGATAAGAGACCGCAGTTAGTTAAAGTGCTGCAATTTACCTACTTGACCCTAGTTTTCTATGACTGGGAGAACTCCATCCAGGGAGGTAGTCAGAGGAGAACACCGTCCAGGGATTTAACAGGGAGAACTCCAACCAGAGGTGAGCCTTTTGATATATTATACTTTCTTGGTATTTAATTAAAGTCTACATTATGAGTGTATAATGAACAAAATTATGAGGATTAGCTAGAAAAATCCATTGCATTTATTAGAGCTAAATTTATACTGCATCTGAAGATTTATAATTAGTTTAACATTTTATATAAATAATTTACCTATATGAAAGAATTCTCAGTTAATAATTCTTTTCATTTCTTTATTAATATATGGTTTTCTATATTTTCTTAATCTACTTTCAGATCTTGATGAAGAATTGATGAAGTAGATCAACGTCATCAACTATCGGAGTCCTCTTCAATTCCTTTGAATGGTTCATGAACAATTATGCTAGGTCAAAGTAAGTATTTGAAAATATTAGATGATTTCTAAATATGTATTTGCAATATGATTAGCTCTTACTTTTTCATATGCTTTTAGGGATTCCAGACATGAAAAGAATATCGAAGCTGTCGCTATCTCATCACAAAAGGAAAAAGAGTAGGTGATGTTATTGATAATGTATATGAACGATACTGTGAATTTTTATTCAATATATATTAATATACGAATCTCTTTTTTCAGGAATTTGCAACCTACAGTCGTGAAAGAAAGTGACGAGAATTCAAATTAAACTTTTAAATAATAAATCTAAAACTTAAATGTTTATATTTCGTTTTCAATTTAACCTTGGTAATTCTATTAGCATATTTCAATATCAGTGCCTATGAGTAAGATGAATTGCACTAAAATATGGTTTAGAAGATAAAGGCTTTATCATTAATTTATTATTCATTAAGTTATAGTACAATTGCAGCATATCAAAGATTTATCAACTTTTGTAATCTAGCCTGGTTAATTAATTCATCTAGCCTACCTATTTATCACTACGTAAAGTTATTTATGTCATCTAACTACTTATTTATAAACTGACCTGATGAGATTACTTATTCAATCTAATCTATTAATTTACAACTGATAACCATATATCAATTCATAGGATCGAAAACATTTCAAAAAGCAAGGATAGGTCTAGGTGATCAATTATCTTTTAAAATTAAAATAGTATGCATATCACAGAAGCAAAAGTAGAAAATAAATGTGAACATGTTAGATTTGGTCCTAGAAAAAAAATAGTCTAATCTAATTGATACCGGGACCTAACTCGAGATTATAATTTAATAGAGTAAATAAAGTGACTGAAAAAGTCTTGTAAAAAGTCTGGCTACTGCTAACTAGTCCGATTTAACCTACACTATAATAGTTAATGTAACCTACACGAGTAGTTGGTATAACCTACACGAGTAGTTGGTATAACCTAAACAAGCAGTGGGTATAACCTACACGAGTAGTTGGTATAACCAACACGAGTAGTTGATATAACCTAACCGAGTAGTTGATATAACCTACATGATTAGTTGATATCACCTATGCGAGTAGTTAATGTAACCTACACGAGTAGTTGTTATAACCTACACGAGTAGTTGGCATAACTTACACGAGTAGTTGGTATAACCTACACAAGCAGTTGGTATAACCTACACGAGTAGTTGGTATAACACATAGGAGTGATTGGAGAAACATACACAAGTAGTTGATGTAACCTTGTTCTGTAGTTGTTTTAACCATTACATATAATTGGTTCAACCATCACGAGCAGTTTTGACTATCACAGGTAGTTGTTGTGACCATCGGGAATTAAAAATAATCAACTCACATATGTGTTGTTTTAACCAACGTCAATTTAACTCATATTAAATAGTAGCTGCAACTCACCACGTAGGTAGGCGCACAGATAAACCATAAAATTTAGTCAAAACAAATCAAATATGATTTGATTCAACTAATTCTTTCTCTGTGTGTAAATACTGATGACAGATTGTAACATCCTATCATTTTAATAGCTTATGTGCAACATAATTACTAATTATAAACTTAAATGTATAACACTGATATGAAACTTGTTAGATAATCTTCATTCATATCACTCTTTTTATATATGTATTTGTTATGAACCCACTGAAAATAAATGAAAGTATTTTAGCATACCTACCTTATAGGTATAAGTTAATTACAGGATCTAGTAAGATGGTGTAATTCAACTAGGGATAAATTGTGAGTTAGTAATAGCAAGGTACCACATTTTCTAACATTAAAAAACTACTCTATAGAAATATAATTATTTAGATGATAATTTAACTAGGTGTAAATGAAGCGGAGCATGGCGTCGTTTTGAATGGCGGTATAAAACTCGGATATGTCATGTAATTTACATGAATTAAATAAATATCTATAAATATATATTTTTTTTCAATACAGAAGAGTTCAATTGTATGGAATCCATAAAATTTGGAATGCATAAAAAATGTTTTTATTATATCGTTTTTAACAAGTTTATTCTGCAAATATAAAAAAGAATCTTACTTCCTAAATAGTTCTTATATTATGTATTTCATATATTTTGGCTTCTTCATTACATGTATTCCATGAAATTTGTATTTCATATAATTGGAACTCTACTATGTTTAACAATTTTTTCTTGCATCACTATTAATAATAATTTAGTCACCGCTCAGAATATAATTTTCTTTGATTTGATAGAAAATAGAATAAGGGAAACTTACCTAATCTTCTTGTCGCTAGCCTCAAAAAATACATCCGAATTTCTTGAGCACGCCGCTCCTATCGCATTTATCGAAAGCAATTGATCGAAAGGAAAATTGAGCGAAAGGAAAATTGGTCCGAAAGGAAAATTGGTCCGAAAGGAAAATTGATTGAATGGAAAATTGATTGAATGGAAAATTGATCGAAAGGAAAATTGATCGAACAACAATTGATCGAATGGAGAATTGACCGAAACAAAATTGATCGAAATGATATTGGATCTATTTACACTAATTGACAATGATAACGAAAACCATGGGTTATCATAGAAACTAACTTGCAATATATTACAGCTAGTAGATCTTGTTACCATGATTTATATATAATAATAATACTGGAAGAAGTAGCTTGACATGTCCTTTAATATGTATTTGGGATTCGTACTAAGGCTAGAATTTTCTTTATATGTTACAAGATTAATTAAAGTCCCCAGCAATGGTAGGAAGGATAGGTTGGGTTAGTGCGAAACTCGATGGACGGCCACCTTCTTGATCGAATGGAAAATTGATCGAATGGAAAATTGATCGAATGGAAAATTGGTCGAATCAACAGGACACACTTAGGATCAACAGGACACACTTAATATCAACAGGACACACTTATGATCAACAGGACACACTTAATATCAACAGGACACACTTATGATCAACAGGACACAATAAGGATCAAGAGGACACACATAGGGATCAAGAGGACACACAAATAGCAACAAGTAACGCATTGGAATAGAGAAGACACATAGGAAAAGAGAACATGCATAGAAACAAGGAAACACCTGAAAACAATAAAACACACTTGATTTTGTCACAGATATATAGAAAGTAGAAATATTCTAGATAATTGATGTAGTTATCAATAGCTATAGAGTAAGAAATTTTCTAATTTTTTCTCTCATATATTAATATTTAATAGATTAATTAATATTAATAAATTTTAGGATATATAGCTTAAATAGAAAGACGGTATCCAACATACAACCAAATGTCATAAAATTCATTGTCAGGTCCAGGTTTTCCACCCTTCTCTTGATGATGAATAGAAATCTTTCTATTCGAAAGCTTGAAACCTTAAAAAACCGTCAACGGAGAGTTTGAATAACCTCTAATAATAATAATTTATATAATAATAAGTTTATTAATGATCTCACAAAAGTTAAAACACATAAAAAATAAAAATGAAAAACATGAAGAAAATGGAGATGACATTAAGCCTATAAGTTAGCCAAAATCTGGCTACCATAATTAAAAATGATTGCACAAATTCTTATTAGTGTATACTGTATTGTGTGTCCATATATAAACGTATGAAAGATATAAAAATAACTCACCTTAATATAAAACGAGAAAGAGGTGAAAATTTTAAACACCGGCAGGAATTTATAAAGCAGTCATGACTAAAAATTGAAATTATTCTGAGGAAGAAAATAAAGCACCGTTTCCCTGCAGGGCACGAGTGCTACTCTGAGTGCCAAAAGAGCCTGAGTGCTACATTTGCCGACCCTTGTCTTCAGCGTTTATCTAAAAGTGGTCACCAGCTATAAGCAGTGACACTAAAAGACCGTACACACGTTGGGTTTTTAAGATTTTCCCCCAGACTTTTTGCTAAGCTCTTCCTACCTAGAAAAAAAAGACATATTTATAATTTATTTTAGTTGGAATCCATGATACCTGCAGGTATCATGGATACCAACTGAAATAAATAAAATTACTAAACTAAATACAACAACAAAAACTAATTTTCATTTGGTTTTCTTTTGTTCCGAATAGAAGATAAATGCAGTAGATATTTTCAGAGAAAAGAAAGAAACAACGACTGGTAATGATTGTGAGGAAAATTAAAAAGAATTACCCGTAAATTCACGATAAATATTAATTTGATATATATTTGTAAAGGTATATACAACATAAATTCCAAACGGCGTTTTTTTTTTCTTGAATATCAATTTAAATAAAAATTAACTAGCAATTATTAAATACTTTTTCTTACGTGGATCTGTCCGATAACTCGGAATTCACCCTATGATTACAACATTGAATTATAATGAAAATATATATGAAGTTATATTATTAATTATTCCATAAAATTACGAATTAACGATGTAGTAATGATTATTTCATTTTTATTGGTATCCATGATACCTTTATTTAATTTTTATTGGTAACCACGATACCTGAAGGTATCATGGATACCAATAAAATAATTATTGTTATATCTTTTTTATTTTTCTTATATGACAGAAGATATGTAACTGACCGATAATTCGTAACTTACCCTACAATTTATTTTGAAGTAGTAGCTAAGTATAATTGATTCAATTTCATGTTTTTAAACTTCATTAGTGAAGGTTTAATCCAAAATTCCTTTTCTATTCAGTCAGATATTAATAAATTCATTGGATAAGAAAGCATAGATAGAATTAACTTACATTTCAGTCTTCACAAATTCTTTCATGCAATTCCGAAAATTAGAAATAATAATTTTCTTAAATATGAAGGTTTTTTTTCATATAAAATATTTCAAATGTTTTACATGTAATTCTGAAATGAATAAAATGGGTAATGCTGGTACATCGTTCATTACATATTACCAGTCAATTTCTTTTTTAATAATTATAAACAATGTATACATTCAAGAGGTTGTTTTAACCCTTCAATAAATAAACTTCATCTTCAACTATTTGTGGTTGTTTTAACCCTTAAATATATACTTTATTTACAACTATTGATGGTTGTTTTAACCCTTCAATATACGCTTTAATTACAAATAATGATTTTTTTTTAATATATCAAATATGGAGTATAAAATTTTAAGTTTCTCCCAAATCTATTTTCTCTTTTCAATATAAATTCATCATTATAATTCTTATACTTTTTAACCCATCTGCATGAAGCATTTATAGTTAAATTTCTTTTTAAATTATAATAAATGTTGGTTTCTTCAGATCATATTTATATATTCTCATATAAAATTTACACAGGGTAACGACTCCATTACCGACTGCTTACAGTTACCGTAAAGTGATTGTTACGTCATGATAGGTTAAACAAAATTTTCAACATTCAGATTGGCTAATGACTTATGTTAACGCTCCTTGTACGGTAACTGTGAGCATACGGCAATTGAGTAGTTACCCTTTTACATGGAATATTAAATATTCTCTATAATGACAATATGCAAGTGTCTTCTTATCTAAATGCCCATTATTTCTTTCCAACAGATGTTCCATCACACCTGTCTAATTTAGGCCATTTACTTGAAGACATTATGATAACTAAATATGCATGAGCATTTCATCCAATTAAATTAATTATTGGCATTAAACCAGTCTGGAAATGATAATAAATGTCATTAACCCACCCAGGAACGGTGCACGGCGAATTGCTACTAAGGGAATTGCCACTGGGTGAACTGCCCATGTGGGAGAATTGCCCATGTGGGGGAATTGCCATTGGGTGAACTGCCACTGGGTGAATTGCCCATGTGGATGAATTGCCAATGTGGGTGAATTGCCACCGGGTGAACTGCCCATGAAGGTGAATTACAACTGGGTGAATTGTCACTGGGTGAACAACTCTCACTGACTGCATCACTACGTAAACAAGATGAACAAAACACACACTCGCCCCGTCTGTTTAGGTGTACCTCCCCCCCCCCCCCTACCAATATAAGCGTGGACCGAGAATTGGGCCCGCCGACAGTTTGACCCAGGACAATTGAGCCCGCCGACAGTTGGGACCAGGACAGTTGGGCCCAGGGCAATTAGGCCAACGACAATTGGGCCAACGACAATTGGGTCTCCAAGACAATTAGGCCCCAAGACAATTATATTATTTACCCATTTTGTAAAGAGTCTACTGTATTAACTTACTTAAAGACCATTACTACTGTAATAACTAGGTATGCGATATTATGTGTTTTGTATAAAAATATAGTCTTGAGCATAATTATTAAATGAATAATATTCTTTATATGAGAAAATATTCTCGTTATGAAAAAAAAAAATTAATAGAACATATTCTTTTCATGAATAAATACTATTATTCTTTTAAACTACTATAAGTTTTCTGTTCTGAGATGGGTCATATAAGAAACAAATTTCATAGTTACAGTACCTCTATGAGTCTATATAGTAAACTCCTGTAAAGTGAATGAGTTAGGTTGTAACCAATAGAAAGTAAGAATGTAGCTATTTTAGATGAAGAACAAAAGAAAATAAGATTGTGGGTATTTAAAGAAGGCCATGGTCCACCAAGACCTGCTGAAATTATTAGAATATACAAGTTGAATTAAGATTAATGCGAATTTGTTGAAACCTGTTCAGTGTCCAATAATGAAAAGTTTTATAAATTAGGATAGAGATTTGATGGGTTGAGATAGCATGAATAAGGACATATTGAGAGGAACTTTATCACTGTACATTTTCAAGGGTTTAACAGTATAAGGTATCATCGGCACGTACAGGTATACAATTCACCCAGTGACAATTCACCCAGTGTCAATTTACCAAGTGAAAATCCACCCAGTGACAATTCACCCAGTGTCAATTTACCCAGTGGCAATTCACCCACATGGGCAGTTCCCCCGGTGGCAATTCTCTCACATGGGCAATTCACCCAGTGGCAATTCCCCCACATGGGTAGTTCACCCAATGGCAATTCCCCCAAATGGGCAGTTCCCCCAGTGGCAACTCCCCTAGAACCCCAGGAACACTGGTCTGCCAATGGACCACTGAACATGCATAGGTTTATTATGTAAATAACTGAATGCAATGCTATACCAAAAGAAGCGTCTCATGGTACATTTATCTTGCTATTGGTACCAGTTGGTACATTTATCTTGCTATTGGTGCAATTTGTTCCCAGGTTCTGGAAATTAGTAAGGGTGGTGACAGCACAGCAGTCTAGTCGTCTCAGTACATCCCAGTTATTAGAAGGTGTCTGATTTCTCTCCAATTTTTTCCTTGATATAAGAAGGTAAATAGGCTAGGAATTTAATATTTGAGAGTGTTTTTGTGAAATGATATTTAATTCTTAGATTTTTTTGTGTTATTTTTAATTAATTATTATTGTTGATTATTTATTTTATATTAATATTTTAAACTGAATTATTTTATTTTGGTGTTAATTTCTTTAGTGAAATAGAATTATGTTAAAGTAATCTAATATAAATTTTATTTCAGAGAAACTGTTGCAAATAGAAAATTTCCGTGACAAGTTTCATCAACTTTCAATATTTTGTTGTTATTTTTCAATAAAAATTTCTATATAAGTTAAACATTTCATTTACATTAAATGTAATTTTTCTAACATATTTTCATTGTTTTTTTTTTACTTTTTCATTAATTATCGTGTATAGTTATCATTAATTTCCATATTTGTCTTCAAGAGGCGTAAGTTGATCATTGCTCTTCTAAAATATGAATTATTTTTTCAGAATATCGCAACCAGTTTCAAAATGAGGAACCTTATTGTACTAGTTCTTCTTCTACAGAGTTTGGTAAGTGTAATCTATCTTCTGGATTTTAATTTCTTTTCACTTTTTGTATATGTGGTTCATTCCGAAATTGAAATAAGGTAAAAAGCATATCAAAATTTTGTGAGGAGTTTGTCTCCCAAAAAATTATTTTTCACGGAAAATGGAATTTGAGTAAAAAGATAATTGAGTGGAAATTTTGCAGGTTTCACCAGCTAGAGCATCTCTCAGTGGTCAAACAACTCAAAAGGTGAGTAATAGTAATTAAAATACTTACGGTGAAATTTTGATATTCTACCTTTCTTTCATGATTAACTTCGTGCATTTGCAAAATTTTCGCAGGTTTATTTGGTAAGTGAAGCAGATTCTGAATCAGGCCCAACAATTTCTTGCTTCCCATATTCCATCAAACCTGAAAACTCTGAAAAGATCTACGTGAAATATGTCCTCGATATTACTGAAGACGAGTCCAGTTTTGTGAATTGGGACTCTCATCCGAATATAAACACTTTCGGCGAATGTGCTTCGGAGGCAGCTGAATCAAGTAAATTATAATTGTAAATCTCTATACAGCATTACTTATTCATAGCTGTATTAGGATTTCAAACACTTTCTAGGATGCATAGAAAGTTTCTAACAATATTAGTTGTTAGAAATGTTTGAACAATTTCATCCTGTACAATTTATCAAATCTGCTTGCAAGTCATATCAGACTGCCTTAATCCTGCAATTATGTTTTATATGCTCATCAAATTGTGATCTTTTCTTTCGTGGACTCAATATGAACATTACATTATCAAATGCTATAATATAAACAATCTGAAAAGAACCTTTTCTCAATTTCACACACATTTTTTTACTTTACTCGGAAAGTGGGTGCTACCATCAGTCATGATAAGCCAATCTGAAATTTCTAAAGGTTTTTGTCCCATGTAGATCCCCTTTCTAAGCAAAGATAATACATACTACGATAAAATACACCACCATCTACAATTTCTGTTTTAAAAGTGCGTTGTACATGGCGCCATCTGGTTTCAAAAGCGGGAAACAGAATTGAAATATTGTAAGGACAATCGAGGTATGTTGTGTGCGTGACGTAAGAACAGCAACACTCTGAAATCGTATTTAAAACGATTGAAGAAGGTAAATTTGTAAAAAACTATTTATTGATTGGTATAATATAATAAATTATATATTTAATGAATTATTTAACCTGCTAAACCCCTAATTTTATCTTTAAATGTGTTCCCTTGCTTACGTCACTTCACAAATCACTCAATTGTTTCTACCTTGAATATTAGTATTCCTACTAGGATAGGTACTAAAGAGTAAAACTTTGTGAGCTGTTGTCACAAATCGAGTGATTTGTGACCGTGACGTCAACAAGGCAACATACATAAATAGAAAATTTAGGTTAAGCCAGGGTACAGGAACATAACGGGTATAGTATAACTAGTAGACGACGCAAAAATATGACGTTACCAAAACAACATATTTCTTGTTTGTGACCGACCGGCTCATAATTATTCGCATTTGCATGTTAATATCGAGAAGTTTAAAGTTTTTTTATAAGGGTTTCGTGTGAAAGAAAAGCAAAAATGGCGATTGAACCACAAAGTTGAATATATAGATATAATTCAGGTGTGTTTTTATCGTTCATTCCCTTCACTAAACTATAAAAAAGGGTCAGTTAATTAGTGCTAGTTAACTGCTAAACCTTTTTTCCTATGAATGACAATCAAGGAATAAAAAAATTGAAATACAATTCAACCAATGCCTAGTTAGTAATTGATAAGAAAAATATTAAATTTTGAAGTGACTAAGTTTAAGTAGGTTGTCCCATGTTTCAAAGTGTGGTCAGAGTCGCCATTTCCGGCAAAGCCGTGGTCACGTCAGACTAGATTCGATGAGCTGATTACCATACCCGTTATGTTTCTGTACCCTGATGTGACTAACATGAATGGATTTATCATTATTTTTTATAAGGAAAATAAATAAACAGTTTTCATAATGTTACGTTCTTCAACTGTTTTAAATATGCTTTTAGAGTGGTAAAACAAATATCGATTGTCCTTACTACATTTCAATTCAATTTCCCGCTTTCGAATCTAGGTGGTAGAGCAAATGCTTTTGAAATAAAAATGGTCAAGAGTAGTGTATATTATTGCAGTATAATATCTTTTTTGTAAGTGTTGGGTCTGTTGCAACTAAGGTTTTGACTTTAAACATTGAAATTATATCAACTGAGCTAACATGACCATGAAACTTAATAGAAGATATAGTTTAATTTTACCATAAATTATAAATTTGTTAGTTTCTACTCCAAACTTTTCAGAAACCTTTTCATTTTAGATGACGCGATGTTCTTCTTTGACGAAGATACGTGCGAGACGAGTAACCAGGGCTATGAACGCACGGAAAAATCTTGCGAATCTGTATCGGCTAAAGTGGTGTACTTGTTGAAAGGATACGAACTACCAACTGACGGTAATTGCTATAACAACAAATTGAATAGTGAATTGGAAACTGCAATTCAGTTACATTATTAACAAGTATACCTTGTTTATCAGTGTCAAGTTGATATGATTATATAATCTTAAGCTCCCAGGGGCTCTATCCTGAAGCTGTCTTTGGTGAAAGGTATGGAGTCCCTTGGGCACCGATATGTTCTAATTTGAATTATTTTTTTTTAACTTTTACCATGTTTATCATTTTATGAACGCTACTTGCAGCTTAGAGGATAGGTAGGCTTCATTCACTATCAGATCTTCATTTTCCTCTTCCATCCTTGAGTGCAGCCTCGGTGATTGTGTCTCTTTTCGTCACATCTATTGATAAGTGACTGCATGCATGGAATAGCTCTTCTGCATTCATGAGCATTATTTTTCGTTGTTGTGTATCCTTCCCTACTCTCGGGGAGCCAGTGTCGACTGAGTGAACGCACCCCGGGAGTATCCACCCGAGGTACGTGTGGGGGGTGTGGACCCAGATGAATGACTTCCTGAGGTTGGTCCACAGGTGCTCCAGTGAGTGTGTGTTGTGTCTGATCCGATGTTGTTGTTGATGTCATGTTGTGTGAGGGATGACAGTTTTTACACCACCATCTCTGTGGGATGTGTCTGCGTAGGTGAACCCCAGAGCAGTGTGTATTGTTGTGTGTCAAACTGCTACAGCCCAAACACTGAATTCCACCTTTTCAACGAGTCCAATGAAGACTGCATGCACGTTGGACACGTGAACGGGCCAAAATTGAGCTGAATGTCAACAGAGAGTAGGACTAGTAAAATACACTCTGGGGCTGTGTGTGTGTGTGTGTGCGCGCGCAAGCGAGTGTGGACAAAGGGTGCCAAATAACATTCATGCTTTAATTAATAATATACCTATGCAGGATGTCAGACAGATGCTGGTTTTATAGCCAATGGAGAGAAAGTTAATGCAACAATACCGTGTGGAGTTGAAGGGAGATATACATGCCAAGATTCAGTACTCAAAATAGGTACGACCAGAAATATGTCACAAGGTGAATGTAGCAATCAATACTCGGACACTAAAAGTACTCTGAAAATGGGCACCATAAACCAATCTGATCTACAGAAATTGGGTATCCGGCGGTTTTTCCGAAAAGGAATTTGACGAAACCAAATTCTCCGTTAACTAATTCGCCGAACCGGATTGGATTCTCCGAATACGAATTCGCTGAAACCCAAATTGGTCGAAAACGGATTCGCCGAAGTGAAGATTCGTCGAAAGCCAAATTTGCAGAAAAACAAATTTACCGAAAGACTTATTTAAAACAGAATGTAAAATTACACGAAAGTTACAGAAAAGAAACGAAACAACAAAATCATAACCCTTAGTTAGACTAAATGATCCTTTAATCTTTGTACCACTAAAGGATTAGTGGACTAAATGATAAAACTTTTCTTATTTTAAAGACGTTCAAGCTTTATTCAGTCAGAATCAGTTAGTCAGCTATGGGAGCATGTTGCATTGCTTTCATTTCAGAGTTTGGTTGTTTTTAGATTGTGTGTTTCTAGAGTGTTTATTTTTTTTTTGTGAATATTCCATGTTTACTGCATATGCATATATTTCATTCAGTTGTTAATAGTATACCATACAGAAAGTGTTTTGTGGCTCACATTATTAATATTTATTCCATTTATTGCGTTTAAAATATAAAATTGTTAGTATTAAATAATATAACTATTAGATATGTTTATATCTTCCCAATACACTACCTCTGGCTTCAACTATAATGTCACTTGCATGAATAAATTTGTTTCAGGTAAAAAGATTGATTTCTATCAACACTTTTTAGTAATGCCATATACATATTAATATTTAATATACACAGTTAGATATATGAATTTAGCAAAATGATACCGAATTAGCGGGATACAAATTTGTATGGCAATAGTAATGTCAAACTCATATAAGAAATTTTTTTTTTATGCATAAGATATAATAATCAGAACTACAAAGTCCAACAGAATGTTATTTTTGAATATATTAAATTTGATTTTCGGCAAATTCGTCTTTCGGAAAATTTGTCTTCCGGCAAATCCGTTTTCAGCCAATTTGGGATTCGGAAAAAAACGTATTTGGAAAAACCGTTTCAGCGAATTAGTTTTCGGCCAATTTGGTTTCGGCCAATTCTTTTTCGGAAAATCAGCCTAGACCCCAGAAATTGATATGTGTTAACATTCACTTTCCGAGTACTATTAATTTCTGATTCGACTTTGTTTTAGTGCAAGTATTTGTTGCACAGTCGTTGATATTACAAAATAAGAACAGTTAAATAAAATTCTGTGTAGAGAAGTTGTTAGCATTATTTAAGTATATGTATAAACAGTTTGTAGACCCATGAAGCATTGCTAAAACATACAAGATTATGACTGTAGTTGTAAATCACTACATTTATTAATGATATAAGCGTCAACTTTCAATTCATTGAGTGAGGTTAAGAAAGCTTTGTGTTGAACAATTGTCATTTTGAACATTGAATCTATCATCAAACTCTCTATTTATTTTTTTGCTGTTCTGAAATTTCCATATTTATCAATATCTGATCTCCATTGTTTTTATCAGAACGTCTACTACCAAGTGGCAGATACACATATCATTTGGAAAATGAGCAATACCTACCGTCTGCAAGTGGCTGTATTTTCAATATGTTTGAGGCATCTGAAGCAAGCTACTCAGGGCAAAAAGAGCGATGTGCAATATCTGGACTCGTGCCATGTAGACCTGGAAACGGAGTTAGTGATGATTCTTTCCAAGAGGAAATGAGAAGTAAGTGGTAACATCCCTCTCTAACTTAATAGAATTTTTAGAGTTCTAATAGTAATTGCTCGAAAAAATATTTGCTCGAAAACAATTGCTCGAATGGACAATTGCTCGAATGAACATTTGCTCGAATGAACAATTGCTCGAATGAATAATTGCTCAAAAAACAATTGCTCGAATTATGAAATTGCTCACAGTTTTAGAATTTATAAAAGTCGTTATTAATGAAGTGGAGCAGCACCTAACCGTCCTTCTTTCTTCTCAGTAATTGATAATAATCTTTTCAAATTTTTCATAACCATTTTGTATTAATCATTATATAACTGATTTTAAATGTTACTTTTTCTGTTTTATTTTTATTTTTTCCTAGAGACCAGTTTGTGTCATTTCGTTTGTAAATTGCGAATGGGTATCATGTGGTTTAGTGGTACCATTCATGTTTTTTTTTATCATAAAACCCGAATAATTTTGTAGATTAATTTTCAACTAGCCTAGATGTATTGTGGCACTTCAATAGGTGAATTAACTCAATTTTATGTCAGAGTATTTTTTTGATTTCGAAAGTAAAGTTTCAATATATTTACGAATACTATTTATTTAATGGTTTTGTTGATCCAGTAGGTCTTCTCTATATAATGAACTTCAACAAGTTCACTATATAGAGTTTACTCTACTATAGAGGATTTAAGAGATGTATAGAAAACTGCCCTTATCGTGGCAGACTATACAAAATATTTTTTTTAAACAGTTATAGTTGTGAGTGTATACGTGTATGGCTATCATGTGGCATAATTGGGTATATTTTGGTGGTCTTTTACGGTGTAGGATTGGTGGCCGGAAATTTCGGTCAGGATATTTTAGTCTCGGAAATTTCGGTTTCGGAATGATAAATGGCCTCTCATCATATATGGCCCGCATGTAGTTTGTTGTATGCGCTAGTTTGTTGTACTGTATACTTCATGATTGTTTAATGACTTGGCGGGAGGTGCCCCGATACATCTAACTATTAAAGGGGCAGTAAATTTGATAAAAAATGTCAATTTTTCTATTATTGAAAATGTTGTTAGTAATTAGTTGTATAAACACGAGAGTTCATTCGTCTTATGTATAACTAACAGCCGTAAAGTATATAAATATAATAATTTGGTTTTAAGCCCACAGTTCACCGCATTTGCAGGGAATGCGCTGTTAATTGTTATTGTTTATCAGCTGTTAAAATGAGATACAATATATTCTACTATTAGAAATGCTAATAGTCTACTATTAACAGTGCTCATTTAGCCACTTTAGATACAATAACTTATGTAGAACGAATGAAAAACTAAGTACCTACGGATCGGGTCTAGGAAAATTGATCGAAAGCAATTGATCGAAAGGAAAATTGGTCGAAAGCAATTGATCAAAAGGAAAATTGGTCGAATGGAAAATTGATCGAAAGGAAAATTGATCGCACAACAATTGATCGAAAGGAAAATTGATCGAATAGATCACGCAGCTTCATTTTTTTTTTCTTCCATCTGTGAGTACGAGTACAGTAACCGGTGCTTAGTGTCCCTTTTTGTTACATTCATTGCTAAGTGACTGCACTCACAGAGTAGCTTTTCCAGATCCATGAGCATTGTCACCGACGGTGTTAAGTGACTTTGTTCATGAATCCTGTTTCCTTTCTGACTGCTCCTTCCTATCTCTTATAAACAGACGTTAAACCTACTAAATTAATCAATTATTTAACTTTCAATTCACAAGTTATCTAGAACTATCTTAATTCTAGAACTATGAAAACTTAAAGTTCTTTTAATTATAATATATTTCAAAGCATATAATTATGTGTTATAGATAAGCAGTTGATTGAAGAAATGTTATACATAAATTAGTATTATATGTTATTATTAAAATTGTTATTGTTATTGTTGTTATAATTATTATTATATATAAATCATGGTAACAAGATCTACTAGCTGTACTATATTGTAAGTAAGTTTCTCCGGCAATCCATGGTTTTAGTTATCATTTTCAATTAGTGTAAATAGATCCAAAATCATTTTCGATCAATTTTGTTTCGGTCAATTCTCCATTCGATCAATTGTTGTGCGATCAATTTTCCTTTCGATCAATTTTCCATTCGACCAATTTTCCTTTCGACCAATTTTCCTTTCGATCAATTTTCCATTCGATCAATTGCTTTCGATAAATTGCTTTCAGTCAATTGCTTTCGATCATTTTTCCGGATCCCAACGGGGTGTATGAGGTCTCGTATTATCTGAGTTTTAGTTCCAAATTACATCTGTAGATGGCGCTGCTTTTGTGAAATAATTAAAAAAAAAATTTAAATAGGAGTTTAAAAAATGAAATAACTATATATCTATATCTTATTCCATTATTAATAACCTAATTTTAGATACAGACTAAATTGGCACATTGAATTTATTTTACATAATCAATTCTCAATTATTGTATTAGTATTCATAGTTAATGTGAAGGTAGATGACATTGGAAAATTATATTGGGAGTGCGACTTTCAATATTAATTATCATTTTATCTTCCCCAGCATATGTTTCATCTCCTTTTGGCCAAATACCTGATGAAGATACGGTGATGGTGAGTTTATTTTACAACTCTACCACGAATAAACTCTACTGGGACGGAACTGACGAATCTACCATAGAACCACTACCTAGTACTGATGTCTGTTATGGCTTTGCTCTCAACGGACAAGATGAATTGAAAAGTGGAAACTGCGACACAATTTCAGCTAGTATAATTTGCTGCATGATAAGAAAGTGAATGAAAACACTCAAAGTACTCGTGAAGTGGGTTGTAGCATAGGTCATGATCCATTCTCACTTCTAGAGATTCCTCATCAACCTATTGTTTTACACCCACTTTCCGAGTACTATTAAATAGGTGAACATAATTGGTTCTTCATAACATAGCGGATAAAATTATATAAAGTTCTATTCAATTGGAGCGAGTTAATAGTTTGAATGTAAAAAGTATATGCCATATTTGTTCGAAATAAATACAATTCAAACCTGTTAATGAAATGAAGTGATCTATTCAGTTTTAGCAGAGATAAATTATACGGCTTTTCAAAATTTGAAGTATGGTGTATTTGGAAATAATTAATAAACTGCTTTTCCTATTTCATTAACTCTATATTAATTAACTGTTTTTCATATTCTATTAATTCTATATTAATTAACTACTTTTCCTGTTATTTTAATTCTATATTATTAATTAACTGCTTTTCATATTCTATTAATTCTATATTAATTAACTATTTTTCCTGTTATTTTAATTCTATATTATTAATTAACTGCTTTTCTTATTATTTTAATTCTATATTAATTAATGCTTTTCCTATTATTTTAATTCTATATTAATTAACTATTTTTCCTATTATATTAATTCTATATTAATGAACTTTTTTTCCTATTAAATTAATTCTATATTAATTAACTGCTTTTCCTATTATTATAATTACCTTCGCAAAATGCGGGAAGGTCATATTTTCATCGGCATTTATTTATCTATTTATTTATCATCTAGTTATTCGCTTAACTGAAAAAAAGTTCAACCAAATTGCCTGAAATTTGGTGAAAAGATTGGTACATGTCCAGTGACCTGCTGGTAGAATTTTGTGAGCGACACGGTCAAAGGTCAAGGTCATAGTCATTTATAATTCAAAAAGTATTACACCATATTGCATGAAACTTGATGGGACGATTGGTCAATATACAGAAACCATTTGGTTAGATTTGGGAGCAATCGGGTCAAAGATCAAGGTCAAGGCCATTTATAACTCAATAACTCAAAAGTACACACAGAGAAAGGATTAGTTGAATCAAATCATATTTGATATGTTTTGACTAAATTTTATGGTTTATCTGTGCGCCTACCTACGTGGTGAGTTGCAAGTACTATTTAGAATGAGTTAAATTGACGTTGGTTAAAACAACACATATGTGAGTTGATTATTTTTAATTCCCGATGGTCACAACAACTATCTGTGATAGTCAAAACTACTCGTGATGGTTGAACCAATTAAATGTTATGATTAAAACAACTACAGAACAAGATTACATCAACTACTTGTTTATGTTTCTCCAATCACTCCTATGTGTTATACCAACTACTCGTGTAGGTTATACCAACTACTCGTGTAGGTTATACCAACTGCTTGTGTAGGTTATACCAACTACTCGTGCAGGTTATACCAACTACTCGTGTAGGTTACATTAACTACTCGTGTAGGTTATATCAACTACTCGTGTAGGTAATATCAACTACTCGTGTATGTTATATCATCATTTCGTGTTGGTTATATCAACTACTAGTAAACTAAGTAAATGTATATCAACTATTAGTGTAGGTTGAAATATCGGTCCGGTTAGCAGTAGTCAGACATTATTCATGACTTTTTTAGTCATTATATTTACTCTATTAAATCATAATCTCGAGTTATGTCCCGGTATCAATTAGATTAGACTATTTTTTTTCTAGGACCAAATCTAACATGTTCATTTATTTTCTACTTTTGTTTCTGTGATATGCATACTATTTTAATTTAAAAAAATAATTGATCACCTAGACCTATCCTTGCTTTTTGAAATGTTTTCGATCCGATGAATTGATATATGGTTATTAGTTGTAAATTAATAGATTAGATTGAATAATTAACTTCATCAGGACAGTTTATAAATAAGTAGTTAGATGACGTAAATTGTAGTGATAAATAGGTAGCCTAAATAAATTAATTAACCAGGCTAGATTACAAAAGTTGCTAGAATAAATCTTTGAAATGCTGCAATTATACTGTAACTTAATGAATAATAAATTAATAGCCTTTATCTTCTAAACCATATTTTAGTGCAATTCATCTTACTCATAGGCATGGATATAGAAATATGCTAATAGAATACCAAGATCAAATTGAAAATGAAATATAAACATTTAAGTTTTAGATTTATTATTTAGAAGTACAATTTGAATTCTCGTTACTGTCTTTCACGACTATAGGTTGCCAATTCCTGGAATAAGAGATTCGTATATTAATATATAAATATATATATATATATAATTGAATAGCAATTCATAGTATCGTTCATATACATTATCAATTAATTATATTCCCTACTCTTTTTCCTTTTGTGATGAGATAGCGACAGCTTCAATTTCGATATTCTTTTCATTTCTGGAATCCCTAAAACCATATGAAAAAGTAGGAGCTAATAATATTGCAAATACATATTTAAAAATCATCTAATATTTTCAAATACCTACTTTGACCTAGCATAATTGTTCCTGAATCATTTTAAGGAATTGAAGAGGACTCCGATGGTTGATGACGTTGATCTATTCCATCCATTCATCATAAAGATCTGAAAGTAGATTCAGAAAATATAGAAAACCATATTAATAAAGATATGAAGAGAATTATTAACTGAGAATTGTTTCATATAGGTAAATTATTTATATAAAATGTTAAACTAATTATAAATATTCAGATGCAGTATAAATTTAGCTCTAATAAATGCAATGGATTTTCTTTGCTAATCCTCATAATATTGTTCATTATACACTCTTAATTTAGAGTTTAATTAAATACCAAAAAAGTATAGTATATCAAGAGGCTCACCTCTGGTTGGAGTTCTCCCTGCTAAATCCCTGGACGGTGCTCTCCTCCGACTACCTACCTGGATTGGAGTTCCCCGGTCATAGAAAACTAGGGTCAAGTATAGGTAAATTGCGGCACTTTAACTAACTGCGGCCTCATATCTCAGAAACATTAATAACCTTCATGGCTTCAAGGCACTCGTAAATTGAGCTTAAATTATGATGTTCGACAATTCAATATATAGCTAAACTTATTTCAGAATGAATTTGAGACTCTCTTAATAGGGTCACAATTAGAAATTAAAAAACCGAATTCACCTGTGTAACCCTACCTATAGGTATACACTAACTAGTTTTAAAATATATAGATTATCAGACCACTTTACTTAAGATACTAGGATGTGGAAATATCGGACGGTTCCACATTTTCGGTCGCCTAAGAAAAACTATATAAAATAATCAATCAACTTTTATTATAATTAGCTATAAGGTAGCTAGGTAAATACTATATTTCATACGTGACTGAAAATTTGAAATCGCCTGATAATTTGGAACTTACCCTTTTCTGTGGACAGCGCAGTAACTGTCTAGCCTATGTAGAAGGTATTGGCACTGAAAAAAACAGCTAGGTATGTATGATTCTTAAATAAGTTAACTTATAATAATCTAGGAAAATTAGTTTTGGATATCAGTATACAAACTGGAAGGCAGTAATCCAAATTTATTATTATGAAAAGATATATACTGATAATCAGCTCTTCAAATAACTACCTAGCCGCCAGCCTATCAATCCCCAAAATTTTAGAATATTTACGCAGATATTTATCAATTTATTAATGGAATTAATTAATAATCGATCGGCAGCGATAATACTATTTAGTGTATATAACGCTATTGTTTGCACTTCAACTAAAAATGGTATTGGAGAGCGTTCACATTCAACAAGTAACTCACTTAAAACAAGATTTTTAACTGTAAAGTGTCAACCGATTAATTGGCTTTGAGGAAAGCATAAGTTGCCACATACTCATTTGATTTAACTCGCACATAAACTTTAAAAAGTTGCACCAACTCTCATAGTAAGTTAGTTTATACACCAGATACATAGGATTAACAGTCTTTGTGAGTTACTTTATCACACTATGTCATAGTTGTTTTAACTCGCACCTAAACTTACAAAAAAGTAGCGCCAACTCTCATAGTAAGTTAATTCTTACACTGCAGAATACAATGGATTAACAGTCTTTGTGGGTTACTATAACACACTATGTCATTGTTGATTTAACTCACACTTAAACTTAAAAAAAATAGCGTCAACTCTCACAGTAAGTTAATTCATACACTAGATACATTGAATTAACAATCTTTGTGAGTTATTTCAACACACTATGTTCTAGTTGTTTTAACACATGTTCAATCTCCCAAAATGTAACTCTAACTCTCATAGTAAGTTGATTCAATCCATAAAATGATTTGAATTAACTATGTTTGGTGACACACCACGTCATAGTTGTTTTGACACACGTGAAAACATGAATGTAGTCCAACTAACTCACGTAATAAATTGATTCAAAGCTTAAATTGTTGACCCATTAGATATGAGTAAACTTTTTTCTCTGTGTATTCAACCAATTTGTCTGAAATTTGATGGGACGATTGAACAATGATCAGAAACCATCTGGTAGAATTTTGGGAGCAATACGGTCAAAGGTCAAGGTCATTTATAACTCAATAACTCAAAAATTGTTGTACCATATTGCATGAAACTTGGTGGGACGACTGGTTATTATCCAGTTAGCAGTTTCTTATATTTTGGGAGAGAACGGGTCAAAGCGGAGGCGAAGGTATGCGCTCTACCGAGTGCACATAATCTAGTTCTATATTAATTAACTGCTTTTCCTCATTCTATAACTTTTTATTTAGCCGATTACTTTAATATCTTCTACAAAGTGATTATAGAATAAATTGTAATTCAATCCGAAAAATAGAAACACCAATTGTTCAATTTTTATAGGTTATTATAATCGATGACTGAAAGAGGTGTAGGTCATAAGCTCCCCTGGTCAAGAGCCCTCCCGGTCATGAGTCTCCCCGGTCACGAACCCCCCCCCCCCGGTCACGAGCCCCCCTGTTTTTAATTCCTTATTTACCTATTTACCTATATTATTTAATCCTTATTGACACTTTTGTAGTTCATTACTGATTAGACATAAAATATATGTATATCAGGGGGGCGTGCCACCCCCCGAACCCCCCTGCCACGTCATTAAACAATCATGAAGTGTGCAGTACAACAAACCAGCGGATACAACAAACTACATTAGCAACTCTCAGTTATTTCTAGCTAAGTAGTTCTTCATTTGTTCAACTAGGTAAATAAGGATTAAAAAAAAAACAGGGAGGGGGGGGGGGGAGGCTCATGATCGGAGGGGCTCTTGACCGTAATTCGACTGAAAGATCCCCTATCTACGACAATAAATAATGCGACGAAAATCCAATCGTATTTTATTATTAATTCGACGGAGATTTCATAATATTTTACGGTAAAATACGATCAATAATAACCGTAAATAATTATAGAAGATTTGCCGATTATTAGTCTTCCGTCTTAAAAAACTTTTAAAATCATCCAATGAATTATATTCCAATATGATGTTTTTTAGCTAATTATCTAAGGAACAATAATACTTACCGGACAATAAGTCAAAAATAGAATATTTTGCTTCATATTTATTTTGGTAGAAGGGTGTGATTACAATGTTTGAAGTATTTGGTTATAAGTTTGATAACATATTTTATAATTAGTTAAGTTAGTAAAATATGTATATATTTTTTTTTCAATTTCTTCCATTAATGAAATGATTGTTCGAGATTGTATTTATTATTTTTGATATAGCTATTTTAATGTATAAATTTTACACTATTGGAAATTGGAATAGTTTGTAACTTGTAGTAATTCATTATTATTTTTAAATTTATTTCTGTTTTATTGTTATTAAATATATACTTTATCTTTTACTTTTCTTTTATTTGTTTATTTCCTCTTTTTTGAAAACACAATAGGATTGTTAATATAACAGCTAATGTTATTATAGAGTTAATATAGAATTGTTATTCACTACTATTGTTAACAGTTACTAGATCTCTTGCCTAGACCCTGCGCAGGCTATCTCATTAATTACTTAGTTAGCTTTTATTTTCTTCAGTAAGTATTGAGCATTAGGGATAATTATTGATACGACAAATTTATCAGTTAGAATGAAGTGGGCATATATACTAGCAAACACAGACTGTCAGGAGTAAAGGCCCCCACACACTACACGATCCACGAGCCGAGCCTCAGACCTGCGTGAGCCTGTCTGGCTCGGCTTCATAACATAGCGGATTCATAACATAGCGGATTCATAACATAGCGGATTCATAACATAGCGGATTCATAACATAGCGGATTCATAACATAGCGGATTCATAGCATAGCGGATTCATAACATAGCGGATTCATAACATAGCGGATTCATAACATAGCGGATTCATAACATAGCGGATTCATAACATAGCGGATTCATAACATAGCGGATTCATAACATAGCGGCTCGGCTACTAGTGTTTATCTACTAGTATTTATCAATTCCAACCTAGTAACCTACAACTGTTTGTCAATACCTACCTAGTTATCTACTAGTGTTTATCAATGCTTACCTAGTTATCTACTAGTGTTTATCAATGCTTACCTAGTTACCTATAAATGTTTGTCAATACCTACCTAGATACCTACCTACCAGTGTTTATCAATACCTACCTAGTTACCTACTAGGTAGGGTTCATCAATACTTACCTACTAGTATAATTCATCAATGCCTACCTAGATACCTAGCTATATCTACTAGTATATATCAATACTTACCTAGTTATGATACGTAAATAAAGCTTGAGAATGAACTTGCTGCAATATGTATCGATATTTTAACCATTAAGATACGCAGCACGACTCAATATACAGGGTATCCGACACTTTTGTTGCCAAACTTCAACATGAGGTTGCATACGTCGAAATAAACACTTTTTATTCTATGAAGGTGTGGTCTAAAATGCTTAGTTAAAGAGTTACAAGGTTAGGAAAGTAGTATCTGTACCATTTATTATTATTAGTTAACGTTACTTTTTAATGTTGCGATAAGAAACAAAATATTTTTAACAGTAATTAGGGATGACACATTGTGCATATTGCATATATGCAGTCTCCTGCATATATTTCAAAAGCATATAATTTGCACGTGTGCATATATGCTAACCGCAAAATATGCACTTCTTGGTCAATTTTTAACATGTAAGTGTCTAATCTATGCCGTTTTCTTCTGGACCCCTGCATAGAAAACGATTTTAACTGTGGACCCAAGTAAATTTTATCAAGCTAATTATTCAAATTTTAAAAGTTTGTAGGTGGAATATTGAAACTGAAAATGTATTAATAAATAATATGACACTTGGTATTTAATAAATACTAGTAGTTATTGATAAATATATGAATACCTAGGTACAATTATTTTAGAGAGTTGTACTACTAATAAAATATCAAAACTTATAGCACGTATATATGCATATAATTTATTTAAATAATTAAACACGAAACGGTTTAAATTTACCATTTAATAACTTAGTGTCGCTGCTTATAGTTGGGGATCTTTAAAGGGAACCGCTGGTCTAACAAGATGGTTTATGTTTTTCGAGTCATGACTAAAGTAATGAACGGAATGTGATATATGAACTTTAGAAGACTATATTTGGCTGAAAAGAAACATTTGCTACTCTTCTTTCTTGTGATGTAGAACGGATGTTTTCCCAGTACAAAAATACATTAGCAGATAATAGAAGAAGATTCACTGTTGGAAACCAGAAATACCATTTAACAATTAAGTCCAATTCCACTGTTTGAAATTGAATGAGTCTATTTGAAATTGACTAACTAATAAAAAAGTTTAAATTTAAAACAGCTCTGTTATATTTTGTTTTTTTAACGTTAAACATTTCACAGTAAAAATAAAAACTTGAGATTATACCTTCGATTTATTGCAAGTTCCATTCAAACCACCAAAGTACAATTACATTCAAAACATAGCTAGGTTTAATTAATTAATTCCGTTATTAACTGTGGGCATGTAATATGCACACTATATTGAATCATTTCTGGCATATAAAATGCATATTTCTAATATGCATTTTGGTTCAGCATATATGCACATTGACTTTTTGCATATATATGCATATTTCCAATATGCATTTTTGTTCTGCATATATGCACATTGACTTTTTGCATATTATATGAAGAAATAGGAATAAAATATGCTGCATATCGCGTCAAAAATTATGCATATTTTATGCTGCATATTGTCACATCCCTAGTAATTATTATGAGCACAAGAAATTAGGTTGCCCCCCATTTGTTGCGATGCAGCCGTTCAAACGTTTGTATTTTATCAATGCTTACCTAGTTACCTATAACTTATGTCAATTTTACGTAGGATTAAGCTCATTAGACTTTTTCCTTCTTTTTAGTACACCTACTGTTGTCAAGTCTCCAAATAAAACTACAACAAGTCACTGGCTTTTGAATTGACCTCTCCCCTCAACAGTACTGACTAGTGGAGGAAAAGTCACTGCCCCTGTACTGACTTGAAGTGTGAAAGGGGAGAAGTCTGAGGTGCTTCTTAATGGTGGATTAGCGCTCTGTGTCTCTAAGGTGCACGGTCTCTAAGGTGCACGGTCTCTAAGTTGCACGGTCTCTAAGGTGCACGGTCTCAAGGGGCACAGTCTCTAAGGTGCACGGTCTCAAGGGGCACACTCTAAGGTGCACAGTCTTTGAGGTGTACAGTCTCTCAGGTGCACAGTCTCTAAGGTGCAAAGTCTCTAAGGTGCACGGTCTCCAAGGTGCACAGTCTCTGAGGTGCACAGTCTCTGAGGTGCACAGTCTCTAAGGTGCACAGTCTCTGAGGTGCACAGTCTCTGAGATGTACGGTCTTTAAGGTGCACAGTCTCTAAGGTGCACAGTCTCTGAGGTTCACAGTCTCTGAGGTGCACAGTCTCTGAGGTGCACAGTCTCTAAGGTGCACAGTCTCTAAGGTGCACGGTCTCCAAGGTGCACAGTCTCTGAGGTGCACAGTCTCTGAGGTGTCTGGTATTGAGAAAGAGGTATTGAAAATGCAGACTACAACAAACTCATTAAATTCGCTGACAGAGCTGTCATTGCAGATTTCGATCCAATTTTTGGAAAGAAAGCTATGGAGCGAGAAATAGCTGGGCTAGTGGGAACTGGTATGGGTGTTAGGAGCAAAACTAGGGTGACCATTAATGCAGTAAATCTGGTGCAGAATAATTCTGAGGATAGAGAGGTTTTGAGAGGGATAGAGAGTGGTAGACAGGTTGACGGAAGAAATTCTAATTTTGTTTGTGCTCATTGTGATGGGATGCATCACTTTTCAGGGTGTAGGAATTTTTTTGAAGATGACTGTTATCGAGCGGGTGAACAGTGTTAAACTCAGAAAGGGTTGTTTCATTATTCTTCAAGGTGGACACATGGCGGGTAATTGCAACAAACCTTGTGATTGCAGTGAATGTGGTCGTTGGCTCAACGTATTGTTGCATGGTGAGGGCGCATGGTCATAATATGAAAATTATAGAGGTGAGCAAAATAAATTCCCTAATTTTAGATCAAACAGCTCTATGCCTCGTCATAGAGGAGTTAATAGGGGAAGAGGAGTTAGGAACAGGAATGCTAACAGAGATGAACAGAGGAACCTTTTTGTGGGAGGTTTGTCAACACATGAAGGGACTAACATTGGCAGTTTCTGTACTAACTTCATTGGTGCTCGCAGATAGTTTTTAAAATATTTGAGCCATGAGGTTGTACGATTAAAGGAGGAAAATGTCGGAATCAAGTGGGAATTGAATTCCCCTAAAGCTTCACATTTCGGCAGTGCTTGGGAAAGGGTTATTAGAATGGTTAGAAGGGTCCACTTTGTCTGGAAAAACCTTTTCCGATGATACATTGCACACAATTTTCTGTGAAGCTGAGGCCGCAAGCAACAGTCGCCCTCTTACTAATGTGGGCAGTAACCCCTATGTAGAACCTCTTACACCTCAGCACTAGTTGAACCTGGGTTCAAACATGCACTTGGTGGGTGTGGTACCAGATGTGCCCGCCCAAAATATTAAAAGATGGAGTCATATGCGAGCTGTTGCGGGTCAATTTTGGCGTTGATGGTGCCGCGAATATATGGAAGTGAGTTACAAGGAAGACAAAAGTGGGTTGGTGAGAAGAGAAATGTAGAAGTTGGTGATATCGTGCTGGTAGTGGACGAAAGTGAAGCACGCTGTCATTGGCCGTTAGGAAGAGTGATCAGCGTAAAGAAGAGTGCAGATGATCTCGTAAGAAGTGTGAATGTGTTAGTTCGGGGAAAATATTACGATAGACCTATCTCTAAGTTGGTGATGCTAGTCGAAGGAGAAGAGTTCCCGTAGAATCCTGGGCTTGAATGAGGGACCCGTGTTGAACGTGTCTGATGGTTGGAATTGGATCCAAAGAGGAGGGACTGTAAAATGCGTTTACACGGTTTTAATTTGTATTTAATTATTGAATTCCTCTTTACCAGATGGCGCTGCATTCACTTATTGAGCCTTATTATGTGTTAAGTGGCGTTTACACTATCAGTTTTGACTGTGGACGCGAGTGTCAATCACAACATTCCCTCCCTCCCCACAGCAAAAGTTGCTCTCTTTTGCTCTCTTCATCTCGTCCACGCTATGGAATCTGTCAATGCTAGCCATATAGGTTGACGAGTTGAGTGATTGTCAGTCAAACACCACAGATTGATGATAAAAGGTTGTCTGCGATAGTATTCCTAATTTTATTTAGACTTTTTTCATATTTTAAATATATTGAACCAATGTGTATCAATTTAATATTGATAGTTTTTATTTTTTGAACATAAATAATACTGAAAAATTCATCGCAAGAGATCATAGCTAATTGTGATGAAACTGGAACCCATTCAATTATTTTTAATTATTGATAATGTCATCGAATTATAAGATGCACATTGATAATCAAGATCATTTTCGATTTACATAAGCTATTTCATTAAGTTACATTGTGATGACTAAATGAATTTGCTGTAGTACAATTTAAATATAAACAATAAAAACAAATATAAAATATAAACAAATATAAAATATGTAATATAAGGGTTTCTCTGGTGACTTAAGCCAATGTGTGTAGTTCAGCAACACTGACCAACTGTTTATAGTCTGAACGTCAATCACCGAAACTACAGGGATGGAGTGGGGGTGGAGAGGTGTGATTGACAGTGACGTCCAAAGTCAAAACTGATAGTGTAAACGCCCCTTAACTCTATTCGAGCGATGATTCAGTCGTTTGCTTCTGTTTGATGTTTTGAATGGTCAGAGTAGGGTGTGTTCGCCTGAGAGACGAGGTGAATCATTTTTGTTTACATTAGTTGTATTCACCCAGTCTTTTATTATCTGATGATATTGTGTGTTTCAGATCATATCAGGTTAATTGTTAGCTTGAAGTTATTTAAATAGTCAAACACTAATGTTGAGTGCTATCGTCTGATTCGATGCCTACCAATGTTTGAGAGGAGAGGATAGTGACCGGTGTTTGGGTCGTAATCACTAGTCAGGTATGACTCGATGAGTGCCAACTATATTTCGACAGCTAGGTTTTTACTTGTTATCCTTATCATGTTTAATTTTGTATTTGCAGGAATAATGTAGTACACACTACACAGTGCCTCAATTGATGTATATTTAAATACATATTTACCAAAAGCTTGAGTAGTGTGAAGAGTGTTTTTTTTTAATATAGAGCTATTTTACCTTGTGTTTAATAAAGTTGTAAAATTGAATTTTATATAAATCTGTTATGTCATTTACGTAGGTTTTAGCTCATTAGACTTTTTCCTTCTTTTTAGTACACCTACTGTTGTGCAGTCTCCAAATAAAACTACAACAAACTAGCGATACTACCTACATATATTACGGCTATCTGACCAAAATTGGCCAAAGAGCGCGAAAACACGAGTTTTTTCAAAGTTCTCAATCATTCAACAATACATAGGAAGTAAATAACTTCAAACCCTCACATCTCAAAAGGTATTCGTTTCTACAAAAAACGGTTATGATTTTTCGGATTCTATGGACAAAAAT
>CANNZV010002658.1:0-89265 GCA_947561585.1 Caprella mutica | reverse complement strand
CTTTATAATCACAGTACTTTATAATCACAGTACTTTATAATCACAGTACTTTATAATCACAGTACTTTATAATCACAGTACTTTATAATCACAGTACTTTATAATCACAGTACTTTATAATCACAGTACTTTATAATCACAGTACTTTATAATCACAGTACTTTATAATCACAGTACTTTATAATCACAGTACTTTATAATCACAGTACTTTATAATCACAGTACTTTATAATCACAGTACTTTATAATCACAGTACTTTATAATCACAGTACTTTATAATCACAGTACTTTACAATCACAGTACTTTATAATCACAGTACTTTATAATCACAGTACTTTATAATCACAGTACTTTATAATCACAGTACTTTATAATCACAGTACTTTGATCACAGTACTTTATAATCACAGTACTTTATAATCACAGTACTTTGATCACAGTACTTTATAATCACAATACTTTATAATCACAGCACTTTATAATCACAGTACTTTATAATCACAGTACTTTATAATCACAGTACTTTATAATCACAGTACTTTATAATCACAGTACTTTATAATCACAGTACTTTACAATCACAGTACTTTATAATCACAGTACTTTATAATCACAGTACTTTATAATCACACTACTTTATAATCACAGTACTTTATAATCACAGTACTTTGATCACAGTACTTTATAATCACAGTACTTTATAATCACAGTACTTTGATCACAGTACTTTATAATCACAATACTTTATAATCACAGTACTTTATAATCACAGTACTTTATAATCACAGTACTTTATAATCACAGTACTTTATAATCACAGTACTTTATAATCACAGTACTTTATAATCACAGTACTTTATAATCACAGTACTTTATAATCACAGTACTTTGATCACAATACTTTATAATCACAGTACTTTATAATCACAGTACTTTATAATCACAGTACTTTATAATCACAGTACTTTATAATCACAGTACTTTATAATCACAGTACTTTATAATTACAGTACTTTATAATCACAGTACTTTATAATCACAGTACTTTGATCACAGTACTTTATAATCACAGTACTTTGATCACAGTACTTTATAATCACAGTACTTTATAATCACAGTACTTTATAATCACAGTACTTTATAATCACAGTACTTTATAATCACAGTACTTTATAATCACAGTACTTTATAATCACAGTACTTTATAATCACAGTACTTTATAATCATAGTACTTTATAATCACAGTACTTTATATTCACAGTACTTTGATCACAGTACTTTATAATCACAGTACTTTATAATCACAGTACTTTGATCACAGTACTTTATAATCACAGTACTTTATAATCACAGTACTTTATAATCACAGTACTTTATAATCACAGTACTTTATAATCACAGTACTTTATAATCACAGTACTTTATAATCACAGTACTTTATAATCACAGTACTTTATAATCACAGTACTTTATAATCACAGTACTTTAATAGTCAATGCTATAAGCTCACAGTCAATGCTGGTGTCCAGAAAACTGCCAGTCACTTATTGAACTTTTAAGAAATATAATTTAGTTTTAAACACATTTTTTCCCTTCGTTAAGAGGTTAAGGTGATAATCATTTGTACAGTAATAACAAAGTAGATATTGGATTACTTAATATTCAAAGGAAAATTATATTTCAACAAAGCTACCTTATTAAACACACATTAAACCAAACTTCAGTACACATAAGGAAATTATAATTTTCCATTTTATACTTATTTGCTAAGTCACGTACATTTTAAAAACATGTTAAGCTAATAACAGCATAATAATAACTAGAAGACCCGTGGAAATTCCACGTAATGAGAATAAACGAAAAAATTTAGGATGTAACTGATAATAAAAATAACTGTTCTGGACTGAAAACATATAGAACTCAGCAATTGTATCTAATAACATGCTTCTGAAAACCATTTCCTTTGTATTTAATTATCCTGGTCACATTACGTAATTCAATTTACACCAACTTTATGAGGCGCTGTTGATATAGGACGTCTGTTTAACCAGTTATGTGACGGACAGACCGTTATCACCCTACAACATTTTTCTAAACTAAGTTATATTTCAGTTCCACAGTTCCCTCCTCCCTCTTCTCCCTTCACCTCCTCTAACTTCACTTCCTCCACTTTCACTCCCTCCCTCCCCCTCTTCACTTCCACCTTCTACTCTTGTTCAAATTCACTTCCCCCACTTTCACTTCCCCCACCTTCACTTGATCCTCCCACTCTTCCCCCACCCACACCTACCCCAATTCCACTACCCCCACCTACACTTCCTCACGCCAACACCTCCCCACTTTCAATTTCCCCACCTATACTACCCCCATCTTCACTTCCCACACTTAGGGCTGATTCACGCCATCGCTCCGCTCACGCTCCAGTCACGGTCCAGTCCAATATTCTTTAATGCATTTCGCGTAAAGACTTCATACTGGCAGTGCCGGTCAGGTCACGCTCCAGTTACGATCCAATCAAAAGATATTTTGACTGTAGCGTGATCGGAGCGTGAGCGGAGCGTCCCAAGCAACCACAGTTAATGGGGCCAATGTGGGCACTAGGTACCATTCAAGCCCGTAATCTGATGACAAATTATATTGGTACTGTGTGGTTATTTGCAAAATGGGCCAACGTGGTGCATGGGCTACTAATGTTGAAACCATCTTGGCCCAAGATGATGCCGAGAATGATGGGGCCCGGGTCGTAAAAGCAATGACAATCAATATTGAAATTACTTTGGTACTAGGTGGTTTCCATGTGCTAAATATGGCACTACCATATTGGACCCAACTGGTCACAATATATAAATCACAGGGTTTAACAAATTGCTTTTGAAGCCTTGAATAGATTAATAATAGAGCATTGTTATTAATAAAATGAATATCATAATGATTAAGAAAAATAAAAATCATCTTCTAGTTTGTCATTTATTTATTCGTAAATCGTTACAACAAAAGAGTAGAACGAACTTAAAAACCCTATCCATTAGAAAGGTGATTCAACAGTTACATCAAACAATACATCTAGCTTTATATCATATGTATAAAGAGTGATTATAATATAGTTTAGCTTGGCTAGATTTGATATTACAACTAACATGATTATAATAAAAAGCTGACTATAACTGTGAGATCAAAACAAAACTTATCCTCTTTGGAAATCGTCTCAGTCAAATTGCATGGCTAAAAAGACAAGCATACAACAATTTAGAGAGAGGTCTAATAATTTACCCTTGGCTATGGGTTCGTCCACTTTCTGTTGCGCCTATCTTTCCTTCCGTTATTGCAGTACCTGCTTCGTCTATACCTCTCAAAATTTAAAGCATTTTCTTATGGCGATGGTAATGACCTCTACCCTGAAAAAGAAAATATTAATTGCTTAATCAATCCTCAATATCTTTTTGTAATTATTATCAGAAATGAGCAAAAGTACCTCTATCCAAAATCGTTGTAATTGTTTTGGTATCTAATTAGAGATTAATGGTTACCTAACAGGTTACCTCTGTAACTATTTTTAAATTAAATAATATGTGCCTATATAACAATATACTGGTTATATTACTTTGAGCAATCGGATCGCATTACAAATTTAAATTATATTTAAAAAAGAATTTAAATTAATATTTCATGGTAAGTTCCGAGTTATCGGACGTTTTCACGTTTTCGATCAAGTTTGAAAAATTATTATCACTTAACCTTTCAGGTATAGTACTTTTTTCTATCAAGATCGAAAAAGTTGCAGCACCGTAAGATGAATCAATAACTCGAAAAATACCCTAGGTAAATATATTTAGCTATAGGCTAAAGAGAATACTATTAAGCTCGGTACCTAATTAAGTACTGCACCTAAGAAGCAGCCAATAACTATGTATCTTAGAAACTTTAACTCACCATTTTAAACTCTAGAATAGGCCGCAGGGTGCAGTTTTGAAGAATTTCCTTATGCAGGGAATTAAAAAAACACTAATACCTCCTCCAACGAAAATCACTGACAAACTACCAGAATTTTTAAATTTCACTATGTATTATCAGGGAAACAAATTATGAATACAGTTAGAATATTAATTACAAAAACCGTGGATTTTTCAGTCAATATTTTGAGATATGGCACCGTTGCTTAGGATAAGCCCCGCCTTTTTGTAGTAACTAAAAAAGATGCCAATAAGTTAGTAGTAAATGACAATACAGATACCAATTAGTGAATTTTAATTGAATATTCAAAGATGGTGTCAATTAAATTATGTCATAGTAATATACAAACTTAACATTTCGATTTAAGTAATTAAAACTATTAATCTTTCGACGAAATATCGATATTTATTATTGTTCCCCTGAATTATAATACTTGGTGTCTATTTCTCATACATTTTAAACATGTGTGTAACTACGGTAACAGGGACTTCATAATCTGGTAAAAATGTGGTTACCCTGATCTAGACCTATGTAGCAACAGATTAAATGTATCTAATTATAATGGAAATAAATGAATCTATATTTTCATTCATTTAATGTCTTTGAATTAATTTTCAATTCATCTTCATTATTTCATCTATATAAGCAAAAAATAGTTTCTGCATAACACAGCAAATTGTTTGTCATTCTTAAATTTAATATTCATCAACTTTTCATGTATTAACCTTCGTCACTGTACGATCAGTTAGAAAGGTTAAAACTAAATTAAAGTTCAGTTTTTACATTTAATACACTCTAAGAGCATCATAAAAAATCTGGAATAAAGTGAATTTCAATTATTGTTGAGACCAGCTACGAGAAGAGCCTAAAAACAGCTCCTGTATTTTCTTAGGGATTCCGAAAAAAAGGTTACTAATCTTTTAAATTCATCAATTTCGTCTGGACTCTGAAACAAACTTCAAATTGTAGCCCAATAAGGAAACTAATTACGGAATTTTACTTTAATTATTGAAAATCGAAAGATTTCGTTAAGATTTCCATTTAATTTTTACAGTGGAAACACCTCTTTGAGTTAAATACCTCCATAAATTTATTTGTATAGATAACACAATTACTGTAAAGATATTTTTTTAATATATGGACAATTTTCTCTAAATACTTATGTCTCTTTTTCTCACCAATCCGCTTGTTAGATATTCATCTGTCAGCAGGCAAACCTCGAAGAAATCTCCTCCACTCCCCTCTATCTTCATACAACTTTTCATTCACCACCTCTCTCAGCTGTTTCCCTCTCCTCACCATTGCTCTGTCCACACCCTCCATCCACCTCTTCCTAGGGCGACCCACTGGTCGTTTTCCTGCTGGTCGCCACATTAGGTATTTCTTAGTTTTCTTTTCATCGTTCATTCTCATAACATGGCCATACCATCGTAACTTATTCTTCTCTACTTCCTCAACTAGTGGAGTTATGTTTAATTCGTTTCTGATAACCGTGTTTCTAATTTTATCACTTCTAGTAACCCCCCGGATCAATCTCAACACCCGCATCTCTGCTGCCTGTAACTTCGACTCTGTTTTAGAAGTTAAAGACCAGATTTCGGACCCATACAACAGAATTGGTTTAAGAATGGACCTATATATTATTATTTTGCATTCCCTTGGTATGTGTTTATCTTTCAACAGAGGATACAACATGCTAACATTATTATTAAATTTTCCTATTCTATTTGTAATTTCCAATTCCTGCAAGTTTCTTTCCCCCACGTTTATTAGTAATTTTCTGTCTGGTTAATTTTATTTTGTTCCATATAAATGTCATACTGCTCAGGTCTTCTAGCTATTACCACCAATTCGGTCTTTCCTTTCTTCGTATACACATTCATTCCGTTTCTCCTCATACCCAACCACCATCTGTTTGCAACGTCTTGTATATTGGCAGCCGAATCTGCTATCACAGCCACATCGTCGGCGTACATTACTCTCTCCTCACCACAAGCTCCAGGTCTAATGTCTCTCAAACACTTATCCATAAAGATGATGAAAAGTAACGGGGACAACACATCACTTTGCCTAACTCCAGAATTAATTTGGAACCAGTTAGTTTCTATACCGTGGGTCGACACCTTGCTATTGCATCTCGCATACATGCTTTTAATTACTCTCACTAATTTACGTGGTTTATTGTAGTGATCCTCCAGTAGTATTTGCCATAATCTCCCTCTATTTATTCTATCAAATGCTTTTTCTAGATCTATGAAAAGGGCGAATTTGTCCATACCCCACTCCCAGCTCTTTTCCAGGATCATCTTCACAATAAATATGGCATCAGTCGTTCCTCTGCCCGGGCGGAAACCAAATTGACACTCATCCAGTATATGTTCTACACATGATCTTCACCTTTTTTCTATTATCCTGGAATAGATTTTACCAGAGTGAGATAACAGTGTCACCCCCCCCCCCCCCCCCCCTGTAATTATCACATTTAGTTTTATCTCCTTTCTTAAATATCGGACTTATTAATCCATTGTGCCAGTCCGTTAGTGCTCTTTCAGTCAAGTAGGCAGTACTGCAAATTCTATGAAGCTGCTCCTCCGCACATTTTCCTCCCGCACGCAATATCTCCACCGCCAGCCCATCCTCTCCTGGCGACTTTCCCCTCCTCATTTCTGACAATGCATCTCTAACTTCCTCAATAGTAACTGGAGTAAATACTTATGTAAAAAATAGAATCAAACCATATTTCGTATTCAAAATGCTTAACAAACCCCTAATTATTTTTTATTAATAATTACACATTAAATTGGTAGCCCGTGATTTACTTCCAACCCAAAAGCAATTTCCACATTAGTTTTTAATCGGACTAGTGGTTCAAAGATTCTGCATTCTACTCTAACTCATATTGATGAAGTAAATAAGATACAAGGGACTTCGTAGAAGCAGTCGGAAAGAAAATAGTTAATGTAATCTAGATGATCAGACATAACACCTTGCAATTCAACATTTTAATCATACGCATGCTTATTAGCCCCCATGAGCTCTATCTTGAAGCTGTGGTGAATGAAAGAGAAGAGGATGGCGTCCTTTGGGCCCCGAACTGTTGTAATTTGGATTAGGTATTGTCTTCTTTTCATTTTTACCATTTATATTATCTTTATCATTTTTAACGCTACTTGCAGTTTTGGAGCATAGCACTAGGGTTATGCTCTTCAACTACGAGGTCTCAGATTTTTTGTTAGGTAGGCTTGTAGGCTTCATTTACTATCACCTCTTCATTTTCTTCTTCCATTCGCGAGTCCAGCCACCAGTGCTTGTGTTCCTTTTCGTCACATTCCTTGGTAAGTGACTGCATTCACGGAGCAGCTTTTCTGCATCCATGAGAATAGTCACTGACGGTGGTAGGTGACTTTGTTCATCGAGTTACTTTTCTTTCTTACTGCTTCTTCCAGTCCTTTGTATGTAATTTCCTTTTGACGTCAGCAAAACAGTCACGATATGACTGAAGTAGACGGTAAACCCATATTAAAATGAATGAAATATAGTATATAGCGATCAAACAATCTATAAGAATGAAAACGTAGCAAGTATATAAGTTGGCTTTTCCTTACAATCGACTTCTCCTCTCTAATTTGTTTTATAATAATATTAATAGATACGGATTTTTTAACTGATTTACACTTCTTTAAGATTTTATAAAACTGTAGTTCCACTTATACATGTATTCAGTTATCAGTTTGAAGGACTTTGAAGAAAGGATTACTACAGAAGGGATTTTCTAATTCACCTATCACCAAAGTTAAAGGACGCAGGAAAGCTACTCCGTGAAAATACAATCAATTAGTAATAGTAACGCGAACAATGGTGACTGCACTTAAACATAGGTAGAGGGAAATGAAGAGGTTACAGAAAATGATATCTACGAGTCTACCTATAAATTAGGAACTTAATACTAAAGTTGCTGGTAAAAACATACGCTGAACTTCTGATGTTTCTTGACAAATTTCTCTGTTCGATAATTTGTTTAAGAGTTTAATTGTTGTGCGATTTTAATATATTAACGCATATTGAGTAATACCAACCACATGCTTAGTAACATTTATTATCGGTGTTGTCATGGCTTATTTATTCAAATTAAGTAATTGCAATAGTGTTTATTTATTTGTAAACCAGTGTGGTAGGTGTTCTTTATGAACTAAGCTTATTTAATGAATTCTTTTGAGAGGTAATTATATTATACGTATCACAATCCTGTACATATTACAATATTTCATTGATAATGGTATAGGGAATGTCCATATTCTCGAATAATTAAACTCTCTCTTAGCTATCGGAGGACACTTAGTTTATGTGGCTTAGTTTGCAAAGCACAAGTGGTTTAGAAACGAGAAAACTGTCCAATTTTGATATTTCAATCTCTTCTAATTTTCATTATTCCATGGAAGTTAATATATCCAGTAAGTGAGTGACTTTAAAGAAAAATTGCACTCAGCTATTACGAGAAGTAGATTAAACTATTTTTAAATGAGATGTTTCGATTTTTTTTTTGGCTAAAACCGCTGAGTCCACAAATGGGATATACAAAAATTGAGAAACACTAATAGTATATATTTTTGTAAATTATGATGATTCATGCCAAAGACAATTTGCATAACTGTACTGAATATTAGGATATTAAATTCACCATGGATTAGTTACATCCACAACAACAATCAGTTATTAGCTGTATATTTCGTTTTGGCTAAAATTTACCCCCTCCCCCCTAATTCTCCATATAGACTAGAGGAAGCTACCTCTTCAATTAAGGTAGCTTCGATAATGATGAAATGTAAACTCTACTGTTTTAATGTTTGGAGTATTTACTTACATTGCTTTACTATAAACAGTAAAGTAAAAATTTTGTCACTATTGACATTGCGGGGATAAAGCTCTCTCCCATATACCCACACGAACCTATCATTATAAAATTATTTATAAGACTGCATATAATATTATCTATCGATGGTTGCGCTAATAATAGATCCAAAGACGTTGCAACACGATTGACCGATTACTATTATTATTTTAGGTGTTCCAAAGTTTTCCCTATTCACAACGAGGTGATCCAAAGTGAAGACATCGTAGAAGAGGGGATAGTGAAAGTTCGCTCCATGCACTAGCCACTAGGATGCTTACCATGGATATGCATGGCAGAAAGAATAGAGAAGAAGAGCAAGAAGTTGAGAAAAGATACAAGAGAAAGCTGAAGAAAAAGGGCATTAAACAAAACTAAAATGCTAAAATATAATAAAAAGCTCCATCAGTAATCTATCTAAGAAAATATATATATATATATATAAAACTCTTATTATCTTTGTAAGTCTCAAGTATGGTGTTAAATAATAATTTAGTTTAAGAAAATCATCTCGATTATAATGTTTAAAACTATGTAAATAGATTGAGTTTATTTGTTATAATTATTTGATTAATTAAATTTGAGCTTACTGTTGTGAGTTTCTTTAGATTTGTTCTGTATTTTCAAATGTAACTGAATTAGATGCAATATTTTATTTTCTATTATTAAAAAAACCCTCAACGCCATACGTTCCATCAAACTGACAGTATTTTCATTTAAGTATATAATACGATATAGAAAACTAACCGCTATCATAACTGCTAGCAGTCTAATTTCCCGTATAACAATCTTTCAAACATATAAGTGTGTTTCAATTTATTTCGATTTGAAATGTAATTTATTTGTAAAAATTATTTCGTCAACAGTTGATTCTTTATCCTAATATTCTAAATCTTATATGATACTAATCTAGTTTTTACCTTACAAATTCGATTCCTTGTTTTCGAGCCACCCTATAAAATGCGAACACCCTATATAGCTTTCGAGCCACCTATAGAATCTCTTCTCGGTAGATTTTAATGTCCCAGTTTTATGAAACTAAATCTTAACTTACTTCAGTAAATATATTATTCTTCAGTAAGTTATTTAATCTGTATTCGAATTAAATTAAAATTGAATCCACTACTAAATAGAACTCAAATATCCTATTGAGATCAGCATTAATATAGGCTAAATAGAAGTAAGCATATAGTAAATTCAAATCTGTAAATTTGGTAGATGCCTTTTTCTTTTCCACACATTGTAATTGTATATAGCTGCCAATTGAAAAATTAAGATCAATGAATTTAAATGTCTAAATCATTAGTTATAGTGTAACCTTAAATATGCATATTTCAAAACTATCTATGATCTAGGTCAATATTTATAGATTTCAAAAATAAAAATTGCAATTTTTAGGTGTTGCACATTTGCTAATAATTGGGAAAATTGATGAAATTTCAGCATCATACACAATTACTCGAATTACTACAAAACTTCTACGATCGTCTACGACTCTACAGTCTACAAGGACAGTTGCCAGATCATAATATCATAGGGACAAGGTTAATATTGGATTTCTGATTCTAAAGTCTCCATACCTTTTTCTTAGATAATTGCAAAATAAATACATAAAATAATATCTTCAATTTCTGTTCCCTTGAAGCAAATTTTAAATCCAAGAATTCTGTGATTAAGTTTACATTATGAAATTGGTGGTTTCACGTTACATCGGAACAAAAGGCAAAATAAATACAAGGAACTTCAATAAACAGTCATTATGGAAAGTGGCTCAATGAATAAAGTCACTAACTATCAGTCTGTGACTGAGCTCATGGATACAGAAAAGCTACTATAAAGGAATATGATAAAAATGACACAAGCACCGGTGGCTTCACTTACGAAATGAAGAGGAAAATGAAGATGTGATAGTTTTAAGCCTACAGCCCTACCTAACACAAAATATTTGTAAGACCTCGTAGTTGAAGAGCATAACCCTAGCGCTATACTATAAAACTGCAAGTAGCGTTAAAAATAATAAATACGATAAAATTTACGACTGTGCACAGCCCGACTAGTGATGTAGTTCATGAATGATATACCTGAAATAAAAACAAGTTTAAGGATTATATAATATACATTTAACGAAATTGTGAATATTAAAATATTACAAATAGAACCTTTAGTAAATTTTACCATACACAACACCGCTTTAATCATGACACCTGTAATTTTTAATAGATTTGCAGTATTTCGATCATTTTAGCTATATTCCATTAGGTTCAGAGGTGTAATATAGTTTGATCGAAAGAATTATTCTTATTTGTTTAAGATATCCTGTCTTTGATAGTCTCTTGGTTATATTGAGCTATTGCCATTGAGTGTTAAGAGTTGTAAAATATAATATACGATGCTAAGAATTTAATTTATTTCATTTCGAAAGAATTGATAAAGAATTTGTAACTAACTCACCAAAATAATTCATTAAAGTATATGTTCAAATATTAATAAACAACATAATTTAATTGATACCATCTTTGAATATTCAGCAAAATTCACTAATTGGTATCTTTATTGGCATTTGCTATTAACTTATTGGCATCTTTTTTAGTTACTACAAAAAGGCGGGGCTTATCCTAAGCAACGGTGCCACATCTCAAAATATTGACTGAAAAATCCACGGTTCTTGTAATTAATATTCTAACTGTATTCATAATTTGTTTCCCTGATAATACCTATGTATAAACGAAAATACAAAGCAGGCTCATACCGGAAACAAATATGTTCACTGGTTCAGTTTAGGATTGCATATTAATGATAATTATCCTCAATTCGTAATTTATCATATAAATATTTTGAAGATGTATTAAGTTTGTCACAATTAGCTAACAGTAGCTAATTAAAAAAATAGACAAGCTTCATAGAAACTAGCATCTGGCAACCACGCTCTAAAATCACTCAGTGCCACTAGTACACTTCGTCATCATTTTACACATTCCTATAGCTATATATTTACCTATGGTATATATTAAATTTGTGTTATATTATAACTATGAATTTTAAGCCTTGAAACTAAAACTTTAACTCTTTATCGTTCCTGTGATCTTCTTCGACTAGTCACTAAAACTTAGTAGTATAAAAAACTAGTTTTGCTGAATGAATAATAATTTAATACTAATTTGAAGACATTTTATATATTGTGAATGATTGAATCCTCATTATTATCCAGATTTATTATTTTAGTGTTTTTTTCTTGAATATCAAACATATTTCTCACCTTAGAGGCTTAGATATACAACCAGTCTTTTTCCAGGAGTGATTGTTTTTCAGTGTGGCATGTTCCTTTTTTCCAAATCATTTTCAATTTCAAAAGTTCCAATAGTCATTCGATAATAACTGAAAAATTTAGTTTTGTCATCTATTAGATGAGGATACAACGAGTAGACATCCTTAACACTTCCTATCTTTCAGCATATGATGAACTCAAAATCTCTTCTTATTTGTTTTCTCTCTGTGACCGGAAATTTCGCCGTAAGAAAATTTGCCGTAGGAAATTCCGCTGCAAGAAAATTCGCCGTAAGGAATTTTCGCCGTAAGAATTTTTTTTAACTCCCTACTTGAGAACCCCAGACAAATAAAGTGATGACCACATTAATTGTTAGAATTGAGAGAGTCACAATAGTTTAACAAGACACTTGATAGCAAAAATTAACAATTTCATACAAAGAGAAAACAAAATTTAATGGACAATCAAACTTAAGTATTTGTTCTTAGTTTGTTCTCTTTATTTTATTGTTAAACCTAATTTTGACGATGCCATGAAAGTTTACATGATACCAGTTGGGAAACTTGTTATCAAATGCAATAACACGATCAACTGTGTTATGTTTCATTGTCCATCAAATAAAATTGATTTATTTGCACCTTTTACATTTATACTATTTTTATCAATTTTTATAACGCTACTTGCAGTTTCAGAGGATAGCGCTAAGATTATGCTCTTCAACTACGAGGTCTTAGATTTTTGCATTAGGTAGTTTCGTATTCTTCAGTTTATATCGCCTCTTCATTTTCCTCTTCCATCCGTGAGTTAAGGCACCGGTGCTTGTGTCCCTTTGCGTCACATTCCTTGGTAAGTGACTGCATTCACGTAGTAGCTTTTTTGCATCCATGAGCATTATCACCGACGGTGATAGGTGACTTTGTACGCGAAGCCACTTTCCTTCCAGACTGCTTCTTCCAGTCAATTGTACTTAATTTCATTTTAACGTCAGTGAAATGGCCTTTAGTTCCAAAGCAGACGTTAAACCCCTACTAAAATTAAATTAAAATAAAACTGAAATCAGACTAAAGGCACTATTCATATGTATATAAAGGGGATTAGCCCTTAAGCTTCCCCCTAACTTCACTTCCCTCCCCTTCTCTTACTCCGCCTTCAATTCCCCCACATTTCAATTTCCACTCCCTTCAATCAGTAATTACCCTCGAAGAATGCGGGAAGGTCATATTTTCATCAGGATTTATTTATTAATTTATTTATCATCTTGTTATTCGCTTAACTGAAAAAGTGTTCAACCAAATTGCCTGAAATTTGGTGAAACGATTGGTCCATGATCAGTGACCTGCTGGTAGAATTCTGGGAGCGACCCGGTCATGGTCATTTATAACTCAAAAAGTATTTAACCATATTGCATGAAACTTGGTGGGACGATTGGTCAATATACAAGAAGCATTTTGTTAGATTTTGCAGCGATCAGGCTAAAGGTCAAAGATCAAGGTCAAGGCCATTTGTAACTCAAAAACTCAAAAAAGTAATCAACTAAATTGTCTGAAATTTCATTGGACGATTGGTCAATGTCCAGGAACCATCTGGTAGAATTTTCGTAGTTATCCAGTCAAAGGTTAAGGTCATTTATAACTAAATAACTCAAGAAGTATTGAACCATATTGCATGAAACTTGGTGGGACGATTGGTTATTATCCAGTTAGCAGTTTATTAAATTTTGGGAGAGAACGGGTAAAAGCTGAGGCGAATGTAGGCGCTTTGTCAAGTGCACATAATGCACTCGGCAATGAAAATAAGAGTAACAAAATATGAAAGACAATAATAAGATGTTACATTTGTGGTATCATGCATATCGAATTTGCTTGTATCTAATTACTGAAAACATAATAGACAGACTCACTCACTCACTCACTCACTCACTAAGGCCCCTTTCACACGAGTGGTTTTCTCATACCGCTGTATATTAAAAGCTGCATGAAGAAAACACCCGAGCTTTCACATGGTTTATTTCTAAGTCTGATCCTGGCCTGTGATTCTAACCATGCAGACTTAATACAGTAATTTTAATTATCTAGCGACTTTTTGCAAGTTATAACATGGAAAATGCGTGACGTTTCATTTATTCTTACTACATCTCGCTATTGCATTATTTCTAATGTTATTATTACGCATTTTCTGTGATATCTTCTAATGTAAAAATTGTATGTTTATGAAGGTATAAATATTCATATACCCATAGTGTTTCAAAATATTCCTATATAAAATTTGCGTAAGGTCATATTTTTATTACATATTTTGGACATGTTCAGAACATGTACACACTATTGTTTTGATTTTCACGCCAAAAATGAAACATCCCACTGCAGAAAATGGGAAGAAATATGGCTGTCTAATCTTATTGAAATCAATAATCTTATAGAACTGTGCATATTAATATTATTAACTATTTAAAGGATTATATTTTTTTATAAATATAAGCTAGATTCTTTTGACAGATAACAAATATCCAAATTGTTATATAAATGAGAGAGATAGATAGAATATAATAATCATATGAGTGATTAATATAAATTGTTATATAACAATGATTCATTTTAATTGTTATATAACAATTCAAATTAATCAATCACTTGATTATATCTATCTCTCTAGCTCTAGACTTATCAAATACATGAAAAAATTGGAAAATTTACATTATTTGTCTGTGCTAATCTAGTTAGCGGCATAATATTTCATGCCTAGTGTGAAAGACTACATTGAACACAATGGTAAGCCAAAACATTGGCATGAAGTTTATACCGTGTTTTTAGAAATCACACGCTAGGCATCAGGTATAAAATTTATACCTTGCTTCAGAAATGCCACGTGTGAATGAATAGAAGTAAGTGTTTTGTATGTCCGCTAAAATTTGTTGTTTTCTTCATGCAGTTATTGTTTTTACAGCGGTATGAGAAAACTACTCGTGTGAAAGGGGCCTATATAAGGATGGAACACGCAGAATTATAATATGATAGATGTTGTGTTGCAAATCCTAAATATTTCTCAAATGTCGATCGAAGTTGTTTTACAATGTGTACAAGCGAAAGTTAAGCTTGCAGACTTGTTCAATTCTCAAACCATAAGAAAAAATTAGACAGTATAAGAGCGTTATGAACTGATAATGTAAAGATACGTTGTGTAAACGAAGAAATTGTACTCTGTCCCTAATACAATTATTTCTTTGTTTCTTGTCTTAGTATTTTAAACCATTTCTAAGAAAGATTTTAGTTTTTAATTTCTATATTGTATTTCATTTATATCTTTAATATTTATATAATAATGTATTTTACATATTTCTCTATTAAATTGTCTACATTTAATTATTATTTTTGTTTTATATACGAAGTAAAAAAGAAAGTCCCCTAACTCCTTAACGATGAGCGAACGACATTTTAATAAATTATAATGTTATTATTGACTAAAGTCATTAAATTGCCAGTAAGTGACTGGTAGTTTTCCACTTTGACAGTCTTCCGCCTGGCAGTTTTCTGTGTACCTTCAATGCTATAAGCTCTCAGTCAATGCTATAAGCACACAGTCAATGCTATAAGCACACAGTCAATGCTATAAGCTCACAGTCAATGCTATAAGCACTCAGTCAATGCTATAGGCACTCAGTCAATGCTATAATCATACAGTCAATGCTATAAGCACACAGTCAATGCTATAAGCACACAGTCAATACTAAAAGCTCACAGTCAATGCTATAAGCACACAGTCAATGCTATAAGCACACAGTCAATGCTCTAAGCACACAGTCAATGCTATAAGCACACAGTCAATGCTATAAGCACACAGTCAATGCTATAAGCACTCAGTCAATGCTATAAGCACACAGTCAATGCTATAAGCACACAGTCAATGCTATAAGCACACAGTTAATGCTATAAGCTCACAGTCAATGCTAGGCTCACAGTCAATACTAAGCTCACAGTCAATGCTATAAGTTCACAGTCAATGCTATAAGCTCACATTCAATGCTATAAGCTCACATTCAATACTATAAGCACACAGTCAATGCTATAAGCTCACAGTCAATGCTAGGCTCACAGTCAATACTAAGCTCACAGTCAATGCTATAAGTTCACAGTCAATGCTATAAGTTCACAGTCAATGCTAAGCTCACAGTCAATGCTAAGCTCACAGTCAATGCTAAAAGCACACAGTCAATGCTAAGCTCACAGTCAATGCTATAAGCACACAGTCAATGCTAAGCTCACAGTCAATGCTATAAGCACACAGTCAATGCTAAGCTCACAGTCAATGCTATAAGCACACAGTCAATGCTAAGCTCACAGTCAATGCTATAAGCACACAGTCAATGCTAAGCTCACAGTCAATGCTATAAGCACACACTCAATGCTAAGTTCACAGTCAATGCTAAGCTCACAGTCAATGCTAAGCTCACAGTCAATGCTATAAGCACACAGTCAATGCTAAGCTCACAGTCAATGCTATAAGCACACACTCAATGCTAAGTTCACAGTCAATGCTAAGCTCACAGTCAAGGCTAAGCTCACAGTCAATGCTGAACTCACAGTCAATGCTATAAGCACACAGTCAATGCTATGCTCACAGTCAATGCTATAAGCTCACAGTCAATGCTAAGTACACAGTCAATGCTAAGCTGAAAGTCATTGCTAGTCTCACCGTCAATGCTATAAGCACACAGTCAATGCTAAGCACACAGTCAATGCTATAAGCTCACAGTCATTGCTAATCTCACAGTCAATGCTATAAGCACACACTCAATGTTAAGCTCACAGTCAATGCTAATCTCACAGTCAATTTATTTACTATTTCCCGATTGTTGAATACCGTAAAAAAATTGACTGTTAATTTAAGTAAAGACTACCAAAGTATAACAAAATTTTCTCACCGGGTAAAGGATCTATCCACTACTTGGAGCCTTTATGCTCTATGAACTATCTTCATTGAGGTACATTGTTAAACTTCTTTAATCTATTTCAAAAGATTTAAATTTGTTTTAGTCTGACAGTAGAAACTACACTAGAATGACTTCAAAGAGAGTTGCTAAAATGAAATTATTAAAACATCATATCTATTTCCCTTTGCAGGAGAACACAAAAAGTCTCCTCCATTTCCATCTCCCTTGTTCTTATTCGTGGTTTGCAAACACTTTGAACATAAAATGCGCAGTTGGATATAAAGTTGTAACGAATGACAGGGGCAGGAGAATTGATGTTACTGTCTGGTGAAGAAGAGACTGTCTTTAGCAGAGAAAGATCTAAATACTTTTTGCATTCAATGGAAACATCAATGTACATATAGATTAAATTCAATATACTATCAGTGGTTTAACGACTGCTTAAGAATCAAAGGCCATAACACTGACTGCAATAGGAAATTAAATACATGGACTGGAAGAAGCAGTAAAAAGGAAAGTTGGTCAATGAACACAGGCACCTACCATTTACAATCGGTGTCAAACTCATGGATGCAGAAAAGCTACTACGTGTACTGAACAAGGAATGAAACGATGGAAAATCGTTACTTTCTTAGGATTCTATTTTCATTTATATCAATATTAGTTTAGACTTATTAATTATATGCATATCAATAAATAATTAAAAGTATGAATAATCAGTTATTTATTCATGTAAATGAATTTATCTTTTTTTCAATTTCCTTTTCAATTAATATTAATTATGATATCAAAATAATTCATGAGAGGAAATTTCTTTTATTTCTAATTCTCCAGAGGGAGGTACGAATGATCGCATGCATTAGTAACTATGTTGTTAATAAAAGCCGTAAAATAGACTACATAGTGTTGCTCATTGTCTCCATTAAATTCATCATTGCAAATACATCATACAAACTAATTATAAAATTTTAAATCACCAAATAGCTTTTCGGCTGCAAAGCCTTATTCTTATTTTACCAAAAAACACTAATTAATTAATTTAAATTATTTAAATGAATGTGCACTATATACAGGGTGGGGCGTAAGTTTGGAAGCAATTTTTCAAACATTAATATAGTTCTTAAAAATAAGTTCCTAAGTAGGTGATAGGGTTTGAACTATAGTAGAGACACTACATTATGACCTGGCAGTGTTATTTTTTACAAAAATTTAGTCAATTCAAAAATGTCAGACAAAAGAGAAGCCATTATTGCTCTACACCGTGCCGGGAAGTCAGATTCCGTCATTTCAAAGACTCTCTCAATAGAGAGATCGACTGTTTGGAAGTGTGTGAAGCGTTTTAATGAGAGAGGAGACTTGACTGATCTTCCAAGAAGTGGTAGACCACGCTCACGACGCACCAAACAACTGATAAAATGTGCCCGAGAGAAGATCAGGAGGAACCCGAAAAGGTCAATACGATTGTTAGCCAAAACAGCTAATGTGAGTCCCAAAACAATAAGAAGAGTTGTCAAAGAAGACCTGAAGATGTCCTCTTTCACCCTCCAAAAGAGACAGACTCTGTCAAAAGCTGTAAAGAAAAAAGAGATTGGAGAGAAGCAAAGCACTTCTGAGAGAATTGAAGTCTGGCACGGCTGGTGAAATTGTTTGGTCTGACGAAAAAAATTTCACAGTGGAAATGGCTCACAACCGGAGGAATGGCAGAATAATTGGTAAAAGTGCAAAAGACATCCCATACAACCAAAAAACTGTCCACAGAACCATGAAACCTGCTTCAGTAATGGTCTGGGCGGCCGTTTCAGAAACTTGGAGATTTCCTTTAATTTTGTGGAACAAAGCGCCAAAATCAATGCTAAATGTTATATTTAGAATATTTAGATGCCAATGTTGGAGTCAGCTAAGGATCACTTCGGTAATGACACTCTATGGACATTTCAGCAAGACGGCGCGACTTCACATACTGCAAATGTCACTCAAAACTGGTGCCATGACCATCTTCCACGGTTTTGGTCCAAAGAAATGTGGCCTCCCTGCTCCCCAGATGTTAATCTTATGGACTTTTCGGTATGGTCCATTCATGAATGAAAGGTCTGTGGTAAATTCCATCGCAGTGTGGATGATTTAAAGCGTTCGCTCCATAGATCTTGGAAGGAAATTTCACAAGAACAGTTGCGTGCCGCAGTAGGAGGAGTTCGGAGGAGATTTGAGGCTGTTATTAAAAACAAGGGGGTATATTTTGAATAAATTTATGATTTTTGAATTCTTAAAACCCTTATGTAATAATATATGACTGTAAATTATTAAATATATTTTTCGTTGGATTATAATATGCACTTTCATTTGCTTCCAAACTTACGCCCCACCCTGTATTATTTATGTTACAAATTCAAAGTTAGAAAATGAAAACAAGATTACACGACAGAAAAGGTTGCACATTTCAAACATTTTATTCTGATAGATCAATATTTCAATATACCTGTATATACTTTTTGTAGTAGAGAACATGACACTTAACAACAATCAAGCCACTTTGAGACAACAGCACACTTTGCAACAGCAGGACACGTAATAGTTAGGAACCACAGGACACTTTCACACATCAGGACACTTTTGGAATAACTAGACACTAATGACTTAGGGGAAACAGAACTCTAAGTAACAACTAGACACTCTAGAACGGCAGGACACTTGGGAACAATAGAGCACTAAGAGCAAAATGAAATTTAGTAACTAAAGACACATAAGAACAATAGTACATTCAGAAAAAGAGGAATATTATGTACAGCAAGTAACTTAGGAACAAGAGGAAACATATAATAAGCAACAGGAAATATATTTCTAAAATATTTAATTTTTCCAGAAAAGAAGTTATATGGTTTCCACGAAAGTCATGTTAATATATATAGGTAATTTGCCATGCTTTAATATATCCGATAAAATAGATTTAGACTTAAATTATACACTTACATGTTGTACCGGCATCACATATCTTCTAAAAACTAATTATATTAATGCATTTATATGTATAATGCATGATGAACTGATTTGGGTTTTTATCAATGGTACAACACGAATATATCTGTTAAAACAATCAACAGGAAGTTATTCGCATACTATTCTATCAAATAAACTCGACTCTTATTGTATGTATAAGGGGCATTCCTCAGTCATGGTTTCGCTCCTACTTGTCCTCTCGAAGTCAATGTGTTGTTGTTAATAATATATCCTTGGAGGAGCGACAGGTGACCTGTGGAGAGCGGAGTGCCCCAAGGGAGTCTCCTTGGCCCACTTTTATGTTTAATATTCATAAATGATTTTCCATTATGTTGCAGGTTCTTTAAATTCACACTTTTTGCAGATGACTCCACCATTTCATGTAACATTCCTTAGGTCCAATTACTAAATTTTCACAATATAATTAATGCAGAACTTAGTATTGTTAATGATTGGCTGACAAATAATAAATTATGTTAAACACCGATAAAACCAAATATGTAATATTTTCCTACAGAAAGTCTTATAGATTGTTTTTTGTCAAAATTTGTATTAATGATCTTGAATGTGTCAAATCTGTTAAATTTGTAGGTCTTGTTTTAGATATTAATCTAAGATTTGAGGAACATATAAGCTATATTTCAATTAAAATCTCTAAATCAGTTAGTATTCTCTCAAAAATTAGCTCATTCTACCACGTAATATTTTATTTGTGTTATATGTACTATGCTCTTGTCCACACTCATTACTTATATCTCATAGAAGTATGGTTCAATTCTCCAATTGATGTTAGGAATAGAATGGTTACACTTCACAAGAAAACTGTTAGAATCCTTACTTGTAGCCATTATCTTGCTCATTCTTCGCCTCTTTACAAAAATCTTGGTATACTTGATCTATTTAATCTTTTTAAATTTAGAATTGGCATATATATGCACATTGCACAAGTCATTAACTATCCCCTATTATAGATTCTCATACAAATCAGCATGACCAGAAAAAATTTCAGTAACCTTGATATTACAAATTCAAATTATAATTTTGTATTATTTATGTAGCATCTAGTTACTGGAATAACAATAAACACTGACTTGAAACTCTTAATTCTTTCAATAAATTTCAATGTATAGAAGACATTTACTAAATTCCAAATAGTTTCATACACCATTTTATTACCGTTCATTGGTCTGCCCTACAATGCTAATATTAATTGAATATTATTTTTTTTTAGGCTTTACTTAGTTAGGATGTCTTCGAAGCTTCAAGCTTTCCCGGGCCATATAGCTGCTTTTTAGAAATTTTATAGCGTAAAATATATTTATGTAAGACCCTGGGAGGCCTTGGCCCACGATATGTGCAAGGTGCTATATTGTCAAAAAAAAAACCATAAATACATTCAAACTAATCTCTTGAATTTCAGGAAAATTGGAACATAAAATGAAGTCTTCAATCCCTTCTGTTATAAAGACTAATTTATAAACTTATTGCTTCTAGTAATTTTATCTAAACAATATTGCAGTTACCGTGAAATAAACAGCACAAGAATTGCTCCTCATTTTCTTTGTCTACGTACGGTAATAACATCGAGACGTGCTTCGCAATAATCTTCACTTTTGATAAATCTCTACCCAAAGATACATAGAGTGTCAAATAAGTAAAGCGTTTTGACTAAATCCCTCTAATTCCGGGCATTAGAAAAAAACTAAACCTGTAATTCTTTCAAACGGATAAGAATATGGTGTTGACGATTTTTCAGCTACAAAGTTGCATTTATGAAATTCTCTGAAGATTTTGCAAGCTCAGTTTCAAAAGGATATGCTTCTTTTGAATGTGCGTAAGAGGATTGGTGTATTATATCAATAGTTCGGATGCCCTGTAAAACGTTACACCTCCGCCAAAACGAACTAAAAAGATTTCGCGCTAACGATTTCCAAGAATAAAATCGAGTTTGCTTTTGAAAGTGAATCCAATTGAAAGGGGCAGGATTATGGCCTGATAGAAGAGCTTACACTTCAATGGGAGATGTTCATATTATTGTAACATATTATGTATTGCATTTGAACTGCCGAATGGTAATCTTCAACTTAGTATTCCTAACATCTAGGAGGCTTGTATCGTGCTATTTATTGTATTTCTGACCCATTTATCTCCTATTTCAATCATATTATAATATTAATAAATTCTTGTTTTTAATGGAAAAATATTGTCTTTTTTTAAACAAAAAAAAAATATATTAATATGTATAGGATATTTTTTTGAATTCAAAAATTTGTAATACTTTACTTCGCTGTACAAAATTATCATAAGAGTGTTGAAAAGCTTCCTTTGAAAGTTTTGCAAAATAATCGGTAATATGATCATGAAATAAATTATATTTATCTTAAAAAATAAAATAAAATAAATTATCAAGAATATATTCATAAGTATACATCTCAATCATATAATTCCCTTCAAATGAGCTACTATCAAACAAATATACAGTAATCGTTTAAACTCTCAATTAGGAACAATCAGTTGTATTTTCTTTTTCGATGTGAATAAAGAATAATATCTGACGAGAGATCACATAGCTTTTCTATATATTATTATTCACCCAATCATGTAATTAGTTAATATATCACTACACCGTATATGTGTGTGCTAACAGTGTTCTTTCTTTTACTCTGGTAAGATCTATTAAATCTATAGGCTCTTATTATCATATACTAACAAATTTCCATTTCTTTGTTTTCCTATTGTTTTCATTTATAATCAACTGTTGGTTCAGTGTGGTGGTCTGAGTGTCACATGGAAGTGTTACTTCCTCCCCACTACTGTCAGATACATTCTTCTGATATTAGAGACACAGACATACATCATACATGTCACTGACTTCTCAAAACTAACTAAAGCATCTTTGTACTACTTTCGTAATCAACAAAATATTGCAGCAAATGGAGTGATGGGGACGAATTACAAGACTTTTTAAATAATAAAGCAGATTGAATAACTTTTTTCATCTCCTTCAGCTGAGCATTTGACGAAACTGTGTCCCTAGAGGCCACTTTTAAATCACAATACAGGTACACCCCCCCCCCCCCCCTGTATTTACATTATCCTGTCTATATGTTTAGAGTGAAGTCATGATGTATTGTTTGAATGAATGTTCATGCTATATCTTTCTCTTTCATATAATAAAGTTAGTTGTATCGTTACAATTGATATTTCAGTATGAAGAATTCAATACAAAGTAAAAGCGAGTTAGTAAACACGGTAATGAATTAGTTTTACTTCTCGTTATCATTAATTCACAGTAATGACGAATAAACTATATTATTATTGGAGAACTATTATTTTTGAATATATATATATAGATATATTGGAAGCTATTTAATGTTATTTCGTATAGTTACTGTCTTTATTTCTATTTTATCATCTCTTCTCTTAATTTTTTATGAGATCGTTTGGACTCTCAAGTTAATTGGTGACTGCCACTCACTAGCCTGTAAAGAACAGTAAATATTTAGCAGATTAGAATAAGAGGATTTACGCACTCAGAGGAGTGAGTGAGAGGAGAAAGTGAGGAGAATGAATATGAGGAGAGAGTGAGAGTGAGAGGAGTGAGTGAGTGTGAGAGGAGTGAGTGAGTGTGAGAGGAGTGAGTGTGAGGAATGAATGAATGAGAGTGAGAAGTGAGTGTAATTATACTCCTCCAAGAATTTTAGTCACAATCATTGATATTAGAGACTAACTCTCCAAAGGTCCTCCTTTACATAATAAAACTTTATATATTAAGTTTCTCATCTTTTCTGCCTCTGCCTGAATATTTACTATAAGATCGTATAGGAGCTAAACCGATGCTCCTATAGTTAACATTCAAAACGAACTGCGTACAATTGTTTTTTTTTTAGTTAGAATTAGCAAATTAGAAGTAGGAAGTCTTGCAGTGTATTGATTATAAAAATATTTATAAATAGAAAACATTTATAGGCTATCAAATTTCATCGGGTATCAGACTAGCTAGTGGTTCATAGTTATATTTACCAATCAGCCTCATTGTAGACCTCTGGGTAGAACTTCTTTTTATCTACTGTAGCTTCTAGGGTTTTATTTAGTTTGCCTGCCTTATTTCATCCAAAGGTAAGAAGACCGATTGTGTAGGTCTCTCATCCGATTCCAGGACAATAACCCTCCGTGCAATAAAAAAACCCGTGGTCAAAAAACCCCCGTGCAATATACCCCCCGGACAAAAAAAAACCGTACAATAAAGCCCCCGGACAAATACCCCCTGGACAAGAACCCCCAAGTAAAAAACTCCCGGTCTATATAAATAGCCTAATTCATTTTTATTAATATATTAAACATTATTCAATGCGAACCAATAATTATTACATTTTCTTCGAAAATATGACAAATTTTTTGCAAAAAAAGGTACACCCAATTACCTATTTTATAGTAAAAATAAGTACAGTATACATTTTGTCACTATCAAACCTGGCCGAGGGGGGGGGGGCTTGCCTATCAACCCCCCCCCCCCCCCCAAAATCGGACCGCTAACCTAACCTTAGGTGCACTATATCTCTTTATATTTATAGCATATAGTAATTTTATTAATAAAAAATTAATGAAAATTAATTAAAATGAATTATGCTATTTATATCGACCGTGGGTTTTTTGCTTGGGGGGTTCTTGTCCGGAGGGTATATTGCACGGGGTTTTTTTGACTGAGGAGTTTTTTTGGCACGGGGAGAATTATTGTCCTGTCACCCTCTCATCCATGGATACTTATTAGTGCATGGAGCGTACTTTCACTGTCCCCTCTTCTATGAAACCTTTTTCACTTCATGTCTTTAAATCACCTTCGCTTTGACATCTTCTCTCCCATAATTTAAGAAACTGCTTTCTGGATAATAATCAATCGTCCCACCAAGTTTCATGCAATATGGTACAGTACTTTTTGAGTTATAAATTATCTTGACCTTGACCTTTGACTGGATCGCTTCCAAAATTCTACCAGATCGTTCCTGGTCATTGACCAATTGTATCATCAAATTTCAGACAATTTGGTTGAATACTTTTTGAATTACAAATGGCCTTGACCTTGATCTTTGACCTTTGACCCAATCGCTCCCAAAATCTAACAAAATGGTTCCTGTATATTGACTAATCGCCCCACCAAGTTTCATGAAATATGGTTCAATACTTTTTGAGTTATAAATGACCGTGACCTTGACCCTTGACCGAGTTGCTCCCAAAATTCTACCAGCAGGTCACTGGGCATTGACCAATATCGTTTCACCAAATTTTAGGCAATTTGCTTGAATACTTTTTCAGTTAAGCGAATAACCAGATGATAAATAAATAAATAAATAAATTCCGATGAAAATATGACCTTTCCGCATTCTGCGAAGGTAATAATAATCCCATGCGGTTTACAGTAAAATGATTTATGAACTTTAGCTTCTTTGATACAAACAACAATAGCATGGAGAAGCACTTTTAAGATTTTTTTATAAATCTTCGATAATACATGCATTGAAATTTTGCATTGAAATCTATTCATATTAACTGGTGACTACTGTAGATTCAATGGGTCTAGGACATTTCGTCCACAGACAATTCGTCCACGGACATTTCGTCCAACGGACATTTCGTCCACGGACAATTCATCCACGGACATTTCGTCCACGAATTGCTTAATTTTGTATTTTAAAGTGTATATTGGATATATTTCACAATAATTTTCACTATTAAATTAATAGGCATGTATAAATACATTACATTATTAGGTATAGTGATTTACTCCGAACCATTTCATATGAATACAAAAAAATGTTAACCCTTCGATTAGTTATGAAATTAGACATGATAAACGGTTTGACTGTATCTTTAAGTTATATATCTCCTTTAATATTTTGCTTAAATAATTAATGAGTTATGAGTATCCAAAATATGGAACTGAAATAACAGGGTGAAATGAAATAATTACAATAGGTAAATAATAATGATTATATATGGTTTTATTATGAGTCCGAAAATATGGAACAGTACAATAGCATGGACGTTTTTACGTTTAAATAATTGAAGGCAAAACTCGAAAGTACCAATATCTACCTAATTCTTTTATAACATAATTCATTATCAATCACTTGTTAAGTAGTATATTATATACTTGTATCATGTATGAATTTTATTCAATCACTGTTAAAACAATGTGTTATAAAAAAGTAATTTATGTACCAACATTGCTACTAATAACCTAATCTGAGTAATAATATTGATGTTAACTGTAGTTATTGTTATTATGTCCCCTACTTTCTATGTTTATATACTCTAATAACTTCGAGACATGCCTCGCTATTATTACAGATTTTATTAGACAATGGAATAATAAAAGCGAGGCCTGCCTTTATATCATTAAAAAGTTTTCAGTTATATTATTTTACTGTTGCCGGGAGAACAAGATTACAATAAGAATTATGGCAAAGACCATGAATTTATAATTACCATGAACAAATGGTATTTTATACTTTTATATTGCAAAATATCTGTAAATAATGATCAATATGAATTATAAATACAAAAAAAATATAATACAAAATAAAGCATTTCGTGGACGAAATGTCCGTTGGACAAAATGTCCGTGGACGAATTGTCCGTGGACGAATTGTCCGTGGACGAATTGTCCGTGGACGAATTGTCCGTGGACGAATTGTCCGTGGACGAATTGTCCGTGGACGAATTGTCCGTGGACGAAATGTCCGTGGACGAATTGTCCGTGAACGAAATGTCCGTGGACGAAATGTCCGTGGACGAATTGTCCGTGGACGAAATGTCCGTGGACGAATTGTCCGTGAACGAAATGTCCGTGCACGAGATTTAATCAATATATTTTACCAATGCATAGTCTATGTTTCGATGTGTTTTCATGAGGTTTGCAGAAGTCTCTTAATGTCGTAAATACCGATTATAGCGCCTCATTGTGAGAGATTTACGACTGTGGAAAGTTCCACAAAAGAGAAGCTAATATGACTGTAAAAGATACCTAGCTGACAAGGTTATAATTAAAAAATAAAAGCTAGATAAAAAAAAGTTAATAAGAAAAAGGTTATAAAAAAATTAAACCTTATTATCGATTGTCAAACACCGACTGACCTAACGGGGTTACACACGTAGGGTTTTTAAGTCTTTCCACCAGACTTTTTGCTAAGCTCCTCCTACTTTTTCCACGAGAATATAGGAAAAACATTATAATTTTTAGATTATTTCAGTTGATATCCATGATACCTGCAGGTATCATGGATACCAACTGAAATAAATAATAATTATAATGTTTTTCCTATATTCTCGTGGAAAAAGTAGGAGGAGCTTAGCAAAAAGTCTGGTGGAAAGACTTAAAAACCCTTACGTGTTCTAAAACACATCTCATGGAATCAGATCAATTAAAGAGGAGAATCTAGAGGAATTAAGAGACACTATATACACTGAGTGTTGCAACCACTTAGAACAGAGTCCTAGAGTAGAGGTGTGTGTGACACTCGAGAGATAGAAGATTATCTCTATTTACTCTTGTGATGCAAAGCAATGAAGATAGAGCCCTGCTCTTACCCTACACATCCATTGCTATTAGCTATTATCTCATTTCTTCTCTTCCATCCTTTCACTTCTCTCTCTGATATCCACTGTGCCACTTTGATGACGGGAATCAATCACTTAATCTGATAAATGATGCAAGAGACGAGGCTAGTAACTGACACTAGTTAGATGTTATAACAACGTTTGTTAGATTTTTGTTAGATGTAAGTACTAATTACAATGTAACAAAATCTAATTGTTATACAAGACATAATTCAATATATATAACAAGTTAGAAGGTACTACAGTATATTAATCTTAACACATCATTATAAAAAGAAACTAGATGACGGGTATTCGTAGAGGGCATACCTTTGCCGCCTCTTATAAATGACCTTGGCGTCCAAAAATCCTTAGGTATGAATGGCCCTGTTCGCTCCCAAATTCTAATTAAATAACTCCTTGATACCAATCATCCTTCCAAATTTCAGGCAATTTAGTTGAATACTTTTTGAGTTATGCGAGTAACAAGATTACAAATAAATGAATAGATAGTGATCAAAACGTAACCTTTTACAATTTTTGAAGGTAATTATAATCAAAGATTATCACATATTTTAGTCTCTTGAATTGAAACCTTTTTAAAATACTTTGTTTATTTTACTATTACGAACTTATATGCAATTTACACTAAATACATTTTGTTATTTTCCCCATTTAGATGTAAGTTAATAAGAAAAATTTTATACCAATGTTAGTGTGATTTCAAGACCCAGAGATTTAGATCAAGCCATTTCTAATCAAATTAACATTAGTAAGACTTGAGCTAGTTGTAAAGACTGTCGGAAATTAGATAAAACGGGTATGAACATCCCCCAATTTCCATTGGAAATCCCCGAGAAGATGTCCTAATCCCCACTTTAAATTCCCATTCCAAATTTCCAGAGCAATGCTCTTTCGAAGTATCTATTCCTGATTCCTTTTTATGATAAGAATATGGAATCGTTACTGCTGCCTGGTGCACAATTTGATAACGTTAGCTTTGGATCCTCATAAGTGAATTTTCTAATTTATGTTCAATATTATACCCAAGTGATCTTTTTCTAACTATGATATCAATTAATAGATTAAATAGTAACTACTCTAATAATTATTTTCTATGACGTAACTTCAGAAGTATTGCTTTTAGTGAATGTGAATAAAGATAAAAAGAGTGTAGGTACAGATAGAATGTTCTGAAATATTTTGCATGAAGCTATCATCCTTAATTCATTTTATCCGATGTTATATCGCTGTCTGGGATCGACTTTCCTTATCACGGCGTATATTTTATTCCCAACATAAAAGAGGCTCAACTGCGGAGACCGGACAGTGATTTAGTAAACTGTAGCAGGCATTAGAGATTCTATCACACTGTTATATTCTCAGCCTTTGCTACAGTTTCTCAAGATATTATTGGTAGTTCTCTGTTTAAGAGTAGTTCTGTTTTAATTTTCCCAGTTTTTCTAATTGTAAGCTCCTATATGACAAACAAACAAGGACTATTATATGCCTAGATAGTCCCTAAAATTGTTTGTATCCAAATGAATCACATTAATTCTATTGAAATTATCTTTATTCTCCTTACCAAAATTTGAAGAAGGTTAATTCTATTTTACTTGATAATTTCAAAACTCAAAATGAAAGTACATTGAATCACTACATTAGATGGGCCATCAGAAGGCATTTTTCATAATCAGGGAATACATTCATCTTTGCAGCAGCCAATGACCATAGCTCTCTGTGCCGAATATCAGCTGCGATGGCTCGCTCTTTGGCTCTAAATTAGAAGGTGTTTAATTACAAGGCTGATAGCAGAGGATTCAGTCCTGATAAAGTGATAGTTCAGCTCTAATAGATTCTGCAGAACACTTTGTTTGTTCTAATGAAGAACATCCTAAAGGAGGCGGATTTTCTCTTCTTATTTATTAATATTTTTTTTGTTAGAGTAGAGTACTAGATTAATATTATTTATAATTCATTCTTTTTGGTAAACATCAGTTTGTAATATTTATTTATGACTTAATTCTTCATATTCATGCATTTGCCATCATATGTTTAATTCTTTAATAAATGACAAGCTAAGCTTCCTTGGTTTCTAATCCCTTGTTTGTAGCGAGACACTCGCGGAATATATTTCGAACCGGAGTGACACCGCCAAAAATGACAATGTCAGATGAGAATATATTTACATTCACTTTTGGAGAGTACGGGATATAGCAAATATTAGAATTGGGAAATTCAACTATGTGTATGTATAATTATATATATCTGTATATTGTAAACATTACCAAACTTTTAAATGACATTATATTAATTACATTCACTTTCTAACAGGCGAAGTATGTAGTTTTACTTGTAGTTAATCACAAAAAGTGATCAGTTTCGAGTAATCAATCTCCGTTAAGATAATTTTAAAAACTGCAAGGCAATTAATCTTCATTGATAGGCGATAATGACCTTAATTTGATGATTTCCACAACGCGTGCATATACCATTAATTCATATTATTTCAAAGCATGTTTTACAGTGATAGCTCATCTAATCTAAATAACATTTGGCCACTAATATTATCTGCTGGCGTATTAGATTGTGTGTACATTTACTGGGGTTTGAAATGAACTGAGAATTTGAAAGAACTTTTTACTTGGAAAACTTATTCTGTACATTTTACCGTTCAATTTAATCAAAAAGAAATAAAATTTGATCTGAGTGAAATTGAACAATGCGGAATAGAATTTTATCCAAATATATCATAAAAAAAGTTCATTTGTACTATTATTAGAGAATTTCAATAGTTATTATCTTATCATCCTTTATATTTGTAACTACATGTAAATACATATTTTTTTAAATATATATATAAGTTATAACGTTATACTTGCGATTTAAGACGATAACGTGAAGCTTAATTACACTCTCCAACAACTTAACCAGAAGGTCGTAATATAATTTTTTATGAGGGCTTGTAGTCTTAGGATTCATTTACTATCACCTCTTCATTTTCCTCTTCCATCAGCGAGTGCAGCACCGTTGCTATAGTATCCATCTTCGTCACATTCCTTGGTAAGTGACTGTATTCACGGAGTAGCTTTTTTTCATCCTCAACATTTTTATCAAATTGTGATATGAAGTAAGTTTGTTTTGTCAAATAATTTTCCTGTTTGGCTGCATATTCGTAGTTGTAATTTCATATAAATAAATTTTATCTTTTATGAAAATTATTTTCAAGGCTAGAGTTAAACCCACTCTAGTCGATAAATAAAGTATTGATTTGAAGTGTATTTTAAATAGTATAATTTCGTAATTATAGTAAAATGAAGTTACTCAGTAATATTTTTCTTATTTGGATCAGATTTTATTTCACATGGATTAAATTAAAATTCACTATAATTAAACAAATTTATTTAATTTAGATCAAATTGAACTATAGAAAGGTATAATGGCTCTCCTGCATTGGTGAGTGAGTCCCAAACAACAGTTACTTACATGTAGAAACACAATATTCATCATCATCCAAGTAGTGAAAAAAAAATTAATTTAATTTACCTAAAAATGTATTGAATATCTTATGATAAATTAATTGGATCAATTCACAACCAATGTGTTTATTGCGGTCGGAAAATAATTAAAATATTTACTAGATTTCAGTGTACTAAAATAGACTAGGACCATCTGTTAACGAATATGGATCACGATAGTAACTCATATACTGAATTTTTTCTTAATTTATGACAGGTATCTGTAATTGTTATGGTTTCTTGCTAAGGTAACAATCAGATAATTTCTTTTACTCAATTAATGAGGCAGCCATCCCGTAATGGAGGATATGAACGAAATAATCAATCATCCTCTAAGAAAAATCAGATACCTAATTTTTATTTCAATTTAAAAGAATAGTTTCAATAAAATAGGTGATTCAATTATTGTATAGAGTTGATTTAACATCCGCTACAGAACTAAAGACCATATGCTGATGTCAAATGAAATCGAGGTAGCAATTAGAAAGGAAAATGGCCCAGACTAAGAATCAATTTAAGTCATGAAGTCGTTGATAAATCGGAAAATCTAATCTGCAGCGAAAAAGATAATAAGCACTGATTGCAATATTTTACTCAATGTTTTAAGACCAAAATACGTGGAATATTATTTTCAAATAAGAGTGTTAAATGTCACAATAATAATAAATCAAAAGTAATAAAATGAATCCTTCCGATATTTTTCGCCACTAAACTACAACTACATTCCTAAACTGGTGTTCTAGAGGAATAATCTCTGCTAACAGAGTCACAGGATGTAAACTCTCTTGTGGAACATGTTTGCAAGCTACAAAGATTGATTTAGGGTGGCATCAACTGTGCACCTTACATAGGACAGAGCATGCATGCGTGTTTTCTGGAGATATACTAGCTCTTACATTTTAGCTAGCATTTATCCAGTAATTGAAATATAGTTATGTCCTTAAAGTTATGACCAACCATTCTGCATGACGTCTTCATAATACAAAAGGTAGCTCTAACTCTAATGAAAAAGCCATATAGATAATATTTTAAATTTTAATAGCACGGAAAAATATCTTTGAACAAACTTTACAGGGTGTCCCCAAAAGATGAAACCCAACTTTAAATTAGTATATTTCAACAACTATTGAAGATACAGTTTTTATCAAGTATTATTTCGTTTCTCTCCCCTTTTTCCGTGCCCCCAGTGGGTTATAGTGATACTAGAGCTCTGATATTTCACACAAACAGCTAGAAGGGTTGTTAACTAAGTTTCACTTGTAAGTAAATAATGACATATCAATATAGGTACAAGTCCCCATTTTTCCACTTGTGGAATAATTGAATTGATTTCTCATGTAACGTCATATAACGTCTAATGACTCTCTGATAAGCAAATAAATAGTGATTAATAACACTTTAATCATATAAAATAATTTTGTCGTGTAAAATAGTTTTCTTGACTTTGTGTTGGGAATCAATCATTGTAATTGTTCTTTCAAATCATCAGCTTTAACTCGAATTTAATGTTTATCCATATTCTATTCCTAAATTAAATAAGTAGTACTAAAAATAAACACATTACGGTTTAAAAATCAGTCTACGAACTATGCAATAATTTTAAAATAAATTTACATCAATGAAAAATATTTAATGAAATCATCACATTTATTGAACATTCCTGCACTTACTTGTTCAACTCTGAGGTTTTTTATTTATTATTAAATAACAGTTAATCATAACATAAATTCTTTAGCATTTATGGCACAATTATATTCTCTAATTTATTGCTATCGGTATTTTTCCACCACTTTAATACTTTCCTCGACAAATTTTATTGAGTATAAATTTAGGCCAGAAAATGACCAATATATTGAATTGTAATAAAAACAGTCTACCAAATGTCTCTCACTTCAAACGATTTGCTGGGATAAATTACTAATAAATTGGTGGGCAGTTTTATATTATAATGTAAAAGGTGCTTTTTAGGTTGCAATATAAATTAGTTTAGGAATTTTTATTCTCTGTTTACATTTGAGGTATTCAGATCAAAGGCTAAATTCACGATATTGAAATCTGGTGTGAGAATTAAAGCCAAACACATTGAATTCGATAGCCAATCGGCTTATGCCGCAAAGTAATAAATATAATAAATATGTATTATTATGCCTCTTTGCTATATTGATGGAGTGATTTGTATTTTCTTTATTCCTTCTTGTAAAGGTGAGCTGCTTTGAATTGTGCCACTTTGTAATATTTTAAAGTTTAATGCATCATTTTATAGATTATTATAATTGTAGAGTTCACTGTATCATTCTATAGATTATTATAATTGTAGAGTTCACTGCATCATTCTATAGATTATTATCATTGTAGAGTTCACTGTATCATTTTACAGTTACTATAATTGTAGAGTTCACTGTATCATTTTACAGTTACTATAATTGTAGAGTTCACTGTATCATTTTACAGTTACTATAATTGTAGAGTTCACTGTATCATTTTACAGTTACTATAATTGTAGAGTTCACTGTATCATTTTACAGTTACAGATTATTATCATTTAAAGTTCACTTTAATCAGCTTATGATAATTAATGCAAAGAACTTTGAGTCTGAAGTAATTATTTCAAGTAATAATTAATTAGCGAAGCAATCTCCATTCAAACATTTCTCTTTGATTAATTACAGTACTGATGATGAGGTAATTGCAATGGAGAATTAAAAAGCAGTTGCACCTGATTTTCTTTAGGGGTGATATGTATCATCTGTATATTAATTAAGGAATAAGTAATTAACAACAATATTCATAGTACTACGTCAAACAAACATCAGATGCTATAATAAATTCATAACATCTTATAAAAACTCTTTGTGAATTCATTTCCTATACTTTCAGTGTACTTAATTAAAGCCAAAGTCAAAGAAAAGCGCATCAAAGTTTACAATTCTCCCCAAAAAGAAACTTTGGTAATCAGGTTTGTCTGAACTATACACAGCGGAAACATGTTTAATGTCACTTTAAAAAATTGTATCAAATATATTTTGTTGAAAAAGAGCGAAGAATTTCACCGTTCATACTTATTTCAAGTGCAAATAGAGAAAAGAATACATCTAATAGTTTGAGAATTTTTGCATTAGTCGTATCAGGTAAGAGTCTACCTACCACTCTTTACTCACACATCTTAGATTACTTTGATGGAATATATATATACATTTAGTACAATAAAACACTAATTGTTTCTCATCAAAGATTATTCAGTATGAGTCAAAAAAGCGGGTACGATATCAAAATCGCCATAACTTTAACAAGAACTTTTGTAACTTCATATGATTTTCATTGTCTAATGCAGATCTTTACCAGCTATATCCACATTTTACGTTTGTTTCTGTATTCCTTATAGTTAATCTACAGGGTGGTCATAGGTAGAGGGTGTGAAATAGCTCTTGCGCGAGATATCAAGTGTAACAGGATATCAAAATGAGTTTAGCTTACCTAGTATTTACTGAGTTAAGATAAAGAAACAATTGCAAATCATGAAATTCTTAGATAAAACATTCTTTACCAATGAAAACCATTATCCCCAAACTGTTCATTTGATCACGTCAGAATTAGCTCTCAAGAAATCAACACCATGCATTTTTTTGTTCTTTCAATTGACTCAGATGAGAAGGTGGGGAGGAGTATACATCATTATAAAAATAACCCCACTAGAGAAAATTGCAAGCTTGGATATAGGCTACTCAGAGGCTATTCAATGGCATGACCCTTTGCAATTAACCGATGTTCAAAATCTTCCCCAATCCCCAAATCGTTCTTTGACTGGGTGTCATGTGTACTTGATGGGCACCATCCTGCATCTATACCATACTAGATTCACAGTTTCTCCATAAATGTTGTAGCTCCGTAATTATCCACTAATACAATAACAAAAGGGTTCTTAAAATCCTGCTAATTTTCGGAAATAAAACAGGCTCTTTTGATAAACAAGGTTTGAAATAAGCTCGGGCAAGAGCGATTTCACCACTCTACTTAGGACCACCCTGGATCAAAATTATTAAGAATATAGAAACAAACAAAATATGTGGATATAGGTGGTAAAAATCCGCATTGAACAAAAAAAAACCACACGAAGCTATATGCGATAAATCTTGTTGAAGTTAAAGAGATTTCAATTTCGTCCCGCTTTTCATTCATACTGTATATCTGCTTTATTTGTTCTAACGAAATTAATATATGTACAACTCTAAGGGGACTAATATATGTACAACTCTAAGGGGACTAATATATGTACAACTCTAAGGGGACTAATATATGTACAACTCTAAGGGGACTAATATATGTACAACTCTAAGGGGACTAATATATGTACAACTCTAAGGGGACTAATATATGTACAACTCTAAGGGGACTAATATATGTACAACTCTAAGGGGACTAATATATGTACAACTCTAAGGGGACTAATATATGTACAACTCTAAGGGGACTAATATATGTACAACTCTAAGGGGACTAATATATGTACAACTCTATGGGGACTAATATATGTACAACTCTATGGGGACTAATATATGTACAACTCTAAGGGGACTAATATATGTACAACTCTAAGGGGACTAATATATGTACAACTCTAAGGGGACCAATATATGTACAACTCTAAGGGGACTAATATATGTTATGTACAACTCTAAGGGGACTAATATATGTACAACTCTAAGGGGACTAATATATGTACAACTCTAAGGGGACTAATATATGTACAACTCATATCTTTTCACTTGTCATATCACAGAATAATTCATAATATTTTCCAATTATCCTCCTATTAATTTATAAGAGAGTCATTAATTAGATCACACTGTAATAATATAATTAATGCTATTTAATACATATGTGTAAATCGTTTCATCTCTAATGTTAATAAATAATTAACCAGCCTTCAAATAAATTAATTATAAATATTTTAAAGTCTTTCAATATTACTATAATTATTTTATCATATTATTTAAACAGAATTAATTGGCATCAAAATGAGAGTTTGATGTTAAAACATTTAATTAGAAACACTAGGTTAGAGGGGGTAAGTTACTATCACTAGGTTAGACGGGGTAAGTTACTATCACTAGGTTAGACGGGGTAAGTTACTATCACTAGGTTAGAGGGGGTAAGCTACTATCACTAGGTTAGACGGGGTAAGTTACTATCACTAGGTTAGACGGGGTAAGTTACTATCACTAGGTTAGAGGGGGTAAGCTACTATCACTAGGTTAGACGGGGTAAGTTACTATCACTAGGTTAGACGGGGTAAGTTACTATCACTAGGTTAGACGGGGTAAGTTACTATCACTAGGTTAGACGGAGTAAGTTACTATCACTAGGTTAGAGGGGGTAAGTTACTATCACTAGGTTAGACGGAGTAAGTTACTATCACTAGGTTAGAGGGGGTAAGTTCCTATCACTAAGTTAGAGGGGGTAAGTTACTATCACTAGGTTAGAGGGGGTAAGTTACTATCACTAGGTTAGAGGGGGTAAGTTCCTATCACTAGGTTAGACGGGGTAAGTTACTATCACTAGGTTAGACGGAGTAAGTTACTATCACTAGGTTAGAGGGGGTAAGTTACTATCACTAGGTTAGAGGGGGTAAGTTCCTATCACTAGGTTAGACGGGGTAAGTTACTATCACTAGGTTAGACGGGGTAAGTTACTATCACTAGGTTAGAAGGGGTAAGTTCATATCACTAAGTTAGAGGGGGTAAGTTACTATCACTAGGTTAGAGGGGGTAAGTTACTATCACTAGGTTAAGTAACTTCAATACCAAAATAATTGACATTGTTGTTACATATAATGAATTGTTTTCAATGGAAAAAGTATATGAATTATATATATAATTATCCTAGATATTAGTTAGATCAATTTTCATTTTTTATGATAATAACAGCCTTAGAAATATTCATTGAAAAAGTACTACCTTTTATTAACAGTGACTACATAATTAAAGCAATGGAGTCTACGGATAGTAAGAACATTATTTTATTATCTAATAAACATATATACATGTACATATATTATACAATAATAATAATTTAAAGCACCTTAGTTTACGGGTATTGAAAATATTGTCTCATTATATTTGAAAACAAAAATCAATCGAATCCCCAGAACCTGAAAATATTATTTAATTTTCCAAATTTCCAGTTTGACAATGTAACGAAATTATTGTACATAATTTCATGTATCCGATAAAATTTCCATTGAATAATGCCATTGCATGTGAAGCCATAATTATGTGAAAAATAACAATAGCGTATATACTTTTACGCGAGAAAATATGTTTAATGAAAGAGATTGGTAAATTTATTAGAAAAAAATACTAATGATACTGAGAGAGCTACTGTATGTAAACTACATATTTTACAGTATTATTTACTGTGTACAATAATAACTATATAATAATAATTTGAATGCATACTTTTAAATGATCGAATTAAATGAAGTTACATTACAAATTACTAATACTTAAATCGGGTCTAGGTCAAAAGATCCCCGGTCATTTGATTCCCGGTCATTTGATCCCCGGTCATATGTTCCCCATACCATAAGATCCTCGGTCAAATGATTCCCAGTCATATTTTCCGTTTATACTTCTATTATTCCTTTATTACATGTGAATATATAAATTATTTAACATATAATAGAAATATGTACCTTAAAGTCGATGAAATTTTTTAAAGTAACTATAAGTAATGAGGGTAAAAACCGCTAACAAGAAATTAAATATTTTTTATTCAAATAAGTAACAGTATATACTTTCAAATTTACATTCCGGTAACAAAAAATATTCAATGGTAAAATCAAATGTACAGATATACCCCATACTTATTATAAATAGCACATATGACTAACCAAATAAATCAGGAGCATGTTTCGTAATTATTTCTCCTGGTATAGAAACTATTTAGGAATAACTTTCGACAATTCTATCGGTAGTTTTCAGTTAAGCCTTTTTGCAGTAACTGTTGTGTTCAATTATTATCACCATGCAGGTGGGATAGATCAAAAATAATGTTATGGTAAAATAACTTAACTATACTATTTACCATAAAAAGATTTTCAATCTATCCCACCTACAAGATCATAATGTTTGTAATAGTTACGGAGAAAACAACTTAACTAAAAATTTGGCATATTCACTTAGCTTGCGAAGTTAATATACCTAACTTTAGCTTATTCCTTATCACCTGTAATATGTTTTCTGAGGTGACCGGACAACTCGCCGATGGACAACTTGCCGCCGGACAATTCGCTGCGGACAATTCGCCGTGAGGACAACTCGCCGCTAGGACAATTCGCTGCGGACAATTCGTCATGAGGACAACTCGCCGCTAGGACAATTCCTAGCGGCGAACCATTTATATATAAGAAATATTATGAGTATAAACTGTGTGTTGTCAATTAATTTTACAATTTTCTTAGCCCTTTCTGATGTTTTCTTTTTCATTTAAAAAGATAAATGAATTTTTTTAAATAAACAAATAATCTAAACTATTATGAACATAGTGTGTCTTGTAAATTAATTTAAAAAAAATTTCCTTCATTAGAAAGTATTTTGCTAAAAAATATTTGTTATTGAAAAGAAAACAAGTTCAGGTGTCTTCTACATTTAATGACCTGTAAAAATCACTTTAATTTAAAACTAGTACATCAGTGCAAATTAAAGGTTATTTAATTACGTTGTCTTAGATTTTTGTGTTAGGTATACGCTAATAAGTAACATTTACTATCACCTCTTCATTTCCCTCTTCTATTCGTGAATAATGTCACCGGTGCTTGTATCCCTTTTCATATCATTCCTTGGTAAATGATCACATCCATGAGGTAGCTTCGTTGCAGACATGAGCAATGGAGCATTGTAACGGACTGGTGGTTGGTGCTTTGGTTGAAAGAGCCACTTTACTCTCTGACTTCTTCTTCCTATCCCTTGTATTTAATTCAATTTTGACGTCAACTACTAGACACTTCGTTTCGATGCAGACGTCAAACCCTCTACTAAATTTAAATTAACAGCTCTAATATTTTTGCAGCCCAAAATACTCACAGAGAAAATATGACAACAAATGAAACTAGCAAATTGAAATAATGAAATTTGTCAACTACATGTTTATGTCAGCCTTGAGCGTATTTATATAAATAAATCCTTGTTAAAATTTATAATATATTTAAATATAAAAATGTGATGTAATTACGACAGTAAAACATAAATGACGCGGCGAGTTGTCCTAGCAGCGAGTTGTCCTAACGGCGAATTGTCCGCGGCGAGTTGTCCGGCGGCGAATTGTCCGGCGGCGAATTTTCCGGTGGCAAGTTGTCCTAGAACCGTTTTCTGACTAATTGTAAATGTAAATTATTTGTAAATAGAAATAATTAATTTGTTGCGATAATAAGTTCTAGCTGTTTGAATTCTGTCATTTTTTTCTTTTAATATAAAATTTGTTATATAAATTGTACATATCAAATTATTTCACAAGTTATTATATGAATAGTAAATGCCAATTTTTATATAGAAATAAAGATCGTAATAAATTATTGTATGCTAAATATATGAGCAAACAAAAAATATGAGTGGGAATCAAATTACCGGGGATCAAATGACCGGGGATCAAATGGTATGGGGATCAAATGACCGGGGATCTAATGACCGGGGATCAATTGATCGGCCACCACGTAAATCTACCATTTTTAAAGACAATATTTTCCCATCAAAAACTAGAATGCTCACCAATAACATAGATAACATTGTGTACAGTTAATTTATTAGAGTAAATTGAGGTTCATAGAGACTAAGCAATTCCTTTGAATAACATACAATTAATATATGTTTAATAACCAATCTCCCGCACAATATATGGAGAGAGAATAAGGCTACTATTAATTAAGTACCAACAGCTATTGATTCTGGCCCAGCAGAGTAAGAGTACTGTCATTATTTGGCTCTGTGGCCAATTAATATGCATCACAACTTGAATAAATGGAAAATTAATATTTTATAACATATTACAATTTAAAAAATTGATGAAAATAATTCACTTTTTAGTTAACTGTTATATTTATGATTATATTTAAATATATACTTAGCATAAGAGTCAATTAGAACTGTTTCCAAAACATGCAGAATTTATTCCGCTTATTTCATATTAGTTTTTCCCCACATACGTACGCACTAGTAGTTGAAATATTTGTGATTCTAAAATTATCATATTCTTTCTTCAATATTCAACCATTATATTTATATTTGAAACCCTGTGTGTATTGGTAAGAAAATGATTTATAGTATTTGAATTCTGCTTAATCTTCGACGTGGTTTCCAATTCTAATTTCCAAAGAATGTTCCAATGTTAACGAATAAGAGATATTCGACTACTAATTGGCAAAAAAAAATAGTAATCCGTAGGGTATTCGAAATAAATGTTCTCCAAATTGATTTGAATATCAACTTCCAATAGCATCTACAATATTGTTCTCGAAGAACATTCCTAGGTTGATTTACAAAATGTTTATAAGATCTTCCTTGGTTAATTAGCTTCTAAATCCCCTAAGAATATTCCTAATTTGATTTTCAAAACACATATAATGCTAATCTCCAAATAAATTTTATTCCAGCTCGATCTTCAAGGAATATTCCAATGTTAATGACTCCCCAACATTCCATTGTTATAACCAGCACATATCATATCGGATCTGCGTTCATTTAAATGTAAATCGTCTTCGAAGTTATCAGACTTATGAACGCGTGAACGAACTTTTACTTCCCTGACTGGAATTACGGTGTCATTTATTCTTCGACAGAATTATGACATAATTCTCCCTTTGCCGGAGACAATGTCTTCAATGGGAGAAATATTCTATAACTTCGAGTTGAAATATATGACCAATTTGCTAAGTAATCCCCTACTTTGTAAAATAAATAGCGGTGTGTTGCAACTGTGCTGTTAAATTCTTGCCAATTAGCATCTCCCTAATCTTTTGAGTCAGTTTTAGGTAGAAATAAAGTTAGAGGAGTTGACGTGAGGAGGTCTGGTGTTGGTAGATAAAGCAAATACAGCTAATTTGAATCTCTTGTTCTCTTCAGACATTGCTTCTAATTTAGGAATGGGACTCTTCTTTATCAGACAGTTTTAATCTACAGGTAAAGAAGAAGAAACAAATTCATCTGACACTAATTTGAAAGAAAACATATACAGCAGAAATGATTGCAATCAATCATTCACTAACTATTACCTTTTTTCATCTGACGGTACACTTGCAGTTTTAGACAATATTACTCAGAATATTTTATCTTGACATCTTTTTCCTTCGAAGTTTTTTGTATTTATTGAAGCAGTTACATCATTCAACATTTCTGGTACTAATGCGAAAAAGTGTTACAAATATTGAGAGAAATACTTTTTACAATAATGTAATTTAGATTATAAATTACCAAACATGATAATAATTTTTTGAGTAAATTGTGTTGCATTCTGAATTAGCTAAAAAATATCTTAGAAAATCACAGCTCTGAAAAAAGTCGAAAATTAATTATTTAATGATGTGTAGCAGATATAATAATAAGAAGAATTTTATATGTGAAATGGACAAAGCAATAAGTCTGAATGTCTTATAGAATTCTCATGGTTTACTACTGGCACAAATAGGTTAGTGATGTGATTGGACCACTCAAATTATGGACGGGTTTTAGCTTATTAGTTAGTTCCGGTTTAGATGCCCAGAAGTATATAAGGCCGGAGAAAAATGCTAGAATATTCCTTTCTGATAAGGAAGTACAATATTCTACATATTGTTCAGTAGCTAGGGTCAGTAGCTAGGGTCAGTAGTTAAGGTCAGTAGCTAGGGTCAGTAGCTAGGGTCAGTAGCTAGGGTCAGTAGTTAAGGTCAGTAGCTAGGTTCAGTACACTGAGTACAGTACCTAGAGACCACCCTCGTCTGGAGTGGTCTCCCCTTCCACTATCAGTGCCATTAACTGAAATTATTTAATTAAGTCCTTACCGAAATGTGTCATCATCGAATGTAAATAGTCTGTAATCAAGATGTAAGAAATACACAAAAACTTTTATAATATAAATCGTCTTTACTTTATACCCGCCAATGCATGTGCATACAAATTGATACATAATCAAATACTCTCAATGATAAGAACTCATAGACAATGAATACATTTCGAATTTCGATATATCAATCATATAAGATTTTCGAAACCGTTATTTAGTTTTCTATCCTATCCAAAAGATACACGAACTCTATACCTACCTTCATTCATCTCCAATTTCCAACCTTCTAGAAAAAAAATAAGGAAATTTTAACCTCATTTCTCCTATAATCCTAGGAATATATATTGAGAAATGTTCATACAGTTGCACATCAGCTTAGAATATCTTGCGAATTTTCCGACCGAAAATATTGAGGAAAGGCAGAGAGTCTTACGGAAGACAAGAATGAAATATTGTTTCAATTTAGACATGATATGCTAGGAAATTCCTTTCTGATAAGGAAGAACAATATTCTACATTTTTGTTCATTTTTGGAACTAAAACATCTTCCATTAGGATTTGCATTAAAGTTGATGCTTTAATGGAAACAAAATATGATTTTTCATTCTATCTCCGACATTTTGTGGCATTGTTAATTCATTATTAAAGTTGATAACTCTTTAAAAGGTTTCACTGCATCTTTCACTTTGGTATTTGGATACTCAATTGATAGTGATTATTATTTTCAAAATGATATCACTCTCTTAAATTTTGTAATTGAATAAGTGTATTTTTATACACAAAATACGGTTAACAAAACCGATTTTTCCTTTCAATTGATATTTATATTATTTTTATCGTAAGCTAACCTTTGCAGATTGCGGAAGGTTATATTTTGGGTGGCATTTATTTATTTATAACCTATTTATTCGCATAACTCTAAAAGCATTAGACCAAATTGCCTAGAATTTGGTGAGATAATTCGTCCATGTCCTAAGACCATCAGGTAAAATTTTCGGAATGATCCGGTCAAAGTCAAAGTCATTTATAAATCAATAACTCAAAAAGTATTGCACCAAAATATTGAAGTTTGGTGTGACGACTTGTGTTCATCCAACAACCAGTATATAAGTTGATAAGATTTTCGGGTAAAATTTCAAGGTCAAGGTCATTTATAACCCAATTGCCTGGAATTTGTTGGAACGATTGGTCATTATCCAGAAACCAGTTTTTCAGAGATTTTGGGAACTAACAGGTCAATGTCATTTGAAAGCAACGGCGAAGGTATGCGCTCTGCAAGTGCACGTCATCCAGTTCTTTATGTCATAGTGGAGATGCCATAAAGCCCTAAAATGCCATAAAGTCCTTAAAGGGATCGTAAAGTCAAAATCAAACAATCGCCAAAGTGGTTTTAAATCGATTCACAATATTTAATTATGTAATATTTAAATACTCGTATATTTTTAAAATGTTCATATAAAAAAATATTTAATAAAATTAGTGACAAATAGTAGAAGCATTTGCACTCATTAGTATGTATGTGAGTATGTTTGTTGTTTTCATATTAATTTATGTATGCAGTAATCAGGCTTTGTTTGCGTCAAAATGGTGAAAAGATAATGTGAATTCGAAGACAAGAAGGCAGAGTTTTAAAAATAAAGCCATCTCTTCACTTGAGCTAGAATCTAGATAGAAACTTGTTAAGAAATTAATTATATATAAAATGATATCCATTATTAGATTTTATTGAACATTATAATTCTGCACAAATATTTTATTCTTACTAAGCAATCGTTTCATTTTTTGAAATTGAATTTACTAACTTTTTTTTATAATACTTTTAGGTTAAATTTGAATAAATATGCTATAAACGAGATTCATTGAATTTTGCAGGAATGGATTGTTTATTAGTTTTCACCATTTTTTTCATTAAAACGGACTAAAAACTGTTGATTTTATATTCCAAAAGGCTAATTTATTCGTTGTAAATACCTATTTATTAATCCTAAAAGTGTATGTATAAGTCTTTAAATGTGTTTTTTAGGTCCTAAAATGCCTTTATAGGTCCTAAAATGCCTTTTTTTATATCCTAAACTGTCTCTTTTGAGGTATTTAAATGGCATTTTTAGGTCCTATAATGCCTTTTTATAGGTTCTTAAAGTCCGGGCTCTAGTCATAAGATTAACAATTAATTGGGTAAAACAAAAACCTTCGACGGAATAGTTTTTTTAAATTATTCTATGTGCTTTGAAGAGAGAATTATAACTATGTAGCTAACCCATTGGTTATCACCACCACCACTGGTTATCATTGGTTATCACTACCCCCAGAGGTTATCATTGGTTGTCACCACCCCATTGGTTATCATTGGTTATCACCACCCCATTGGTTATCATTGGTTATCACCACCCCATTGGTTATCATTGGTTATCATTCCCCTAGTGGTGAGGTGATAATGTATTCCGTCAATACTATGAATAATGCCTCAGATTTATTCTCCATGTTTTCCGCCTGCAAATTGAATAGATTTAAGAGATGTGAATCGATGAGTTGGGAAAAGAACACAAACGATCATTGGTAAGAGAACATCTACAGAGAACTGCATAGCGGTGGTGCATGATTTGTTTGCACTGTAAGTACATGACATGTATGTACTGTAGGTACATGATATATTTATGTGAATGAAAAAAGTGTGAATGAACTTTTAAAAATTTATTATCCCTAATAACCTGGACGCTGGCTCTGATAAAGAAGTTCTCTTGGAAAATTAGTAATAATTCTAATTCCAAATCAATTTGGAAGCTGTCTTTTCAGGACTTTCATTTTTTCACACACTTACATGTACTCAGAAAATTATTATGAGCACATATTCAAATATATTAGGCATAAGTCAGTGCTCTCTACACTGTGTTTTTCTACATAAGGGTGAATGTCTCGCTACAATCAGTTAACTGTAGCCTTAGCGACAGGTGCCAATCTGCGCACACCAAGCTTCATACCGAATGTCTAACCCCGTCCATATAACAGTAATACCTAAGGAATATTTGTTTCTCGTCTTAGATTGTTATATTTATTTTAAATAGAAAATTTGTCGTTTGTGTATACCAATCAGTATGTAAATTTTAAATGAAGGTTTTTACGAAAAAATAAATCGAAAAGTCTATTTTTATGATTTTATAGGAGTTTTGGTGAGAGCTGGTTCGCGCGAATTTAAGTCCATAAGTTATTATGGAATTAAATCATTTTCAGACCACAATTTTTGTATCATTAGTCGCGTAGTGATTTAAGATACTTGTACTCGTATTAGGATAGTTACAAGATAATTAGGCACGCAAAATAATATAATTAGCTTAGTGTTCATTTTATAATTTAACTAATTACATCTGCTACACCTGTAGCTGCTAACAGTACGAACCTCTATACACAACAAAAATGTTTTAGTGAAGTCATAGGAGGTTAACTGGGATAATATCTTATTCTTCCATGACCTCACCATAACCTTTTCTCCTTTTATCGACTAGATGAAAATGAATTTTCGTAGTCGTTCAATAATGTGTATATATTTATATATGTTGAGAACATGTATATGCAAATTTGCTACCAATAATTATGAATAATTACTTAAAATTTAAATAAATTATGACATATTACATGTTTTTAGGGAACACACTGTAAGTAATTTAATTAAATCCTTAATAATTCATAGAGATGAGAATCTTCCCAGATTTTAATAACATGAATTAATTAATAACTAAATACTAAAGTATATGTGAAAGCAATGTAATTAATTCAAAACAATTTAATCTGGACAAGATTCCTCACACATATAAATACATGTTACTCCTCTATCTTGTTTTGAAAGTAGCGCATTTAAAGTTCTAATATGATTGAATAATGAGTATTTGTATTGAATACACATAATGTTTAGGAGTGAATAATTATGTAATATATATAACTGATTATTAGAAAGTAATTTATAATAAAACTCCTTAGCCAAATTTTGATTATAGTTTGTCGTTATTGTTTTGAAATCAATTCAGACGGTTGGTTTGATTGACTAAAGGTAATTTAGATAAAATGTTCACTTACGATTCGAAGAAAACAAATAACTTTCGAGTCTGCCAAATTCTCCATTTTATTTAGACTTTTCTTGACTCGATATTATTTATACTTCAGCAATTGAATAAATATTACCTTTCAAGCTATTTATAAATCATCTTCTCGATAGAAACAATACTTTCATCCCAATTTAATAATAATTATTAACTATGATCTGAAATAGTTAGATCAATTATATACGTTAATTCTGGCTTGACGAGAATAATTATTTGGTGAATTGATATGAAAATTTATTGGTAATTTTGATAACGAAATATAAAGATTTCTTTCAAATCAAGAAAATTCCTAATTAAATGTACTTTTAAATTAACAATAAAATAGTGATTCTGTTGACTATAATATATTGACCGTGTGTTTTTCCTGAAAAAGTAGCTACGGCAGTAACGCATTGACTTTTTTAATTAGTTTGTCGAAAACAGAGTAAGTTTTGGTGATAGCATCAGGAAAACATAACTTCCAGAGCCTTAGAGTGTTGCAAAGAATCATTGCTAAGTGTTCAAAACAAAACCATTCGTCAGGAGGTAGGCGGTGTCAACTAATTACCCGGCCCGACAAAAAACACCAGCAAATTGCTCCAAAGTTCTAGTCCCGAAACTGCTGTCTTGTCTCCTTCGAAAACACTTCAGGACTTTTTCTCTGATGATGAGAAGGGCTGGGGACACGAAGTGGTAATTGATGAGCAGTTAGAGGTGGCAATGATATGCAGCTAGTGCACGCAGATGTCTTGGAGTTAGTGCACGCAAATGTCTTGGAGCTAGTGCACGCAGATGTCTTGGAGCTAGTGCACGCAGATGTCTAGGAGCTAGTGCACGCAGATGTCTTGGAGTTAGTGCACGCAGATGTCTTGGAGTTAGTGCACGCAGATGTCTTGGAGCTAGTGCACGCAGATGTCTTGGAGTTAGTACACGCAGATGTCTTGGAGCTAGTGCACGCAGATGCCTCATTGTTATTGCACACATTTTTCTTGAAGTTATTGCCAACTGGTGCCTTGGAGTTAGTAAAAATAAAAGTAATTCGTTAATTTGATGTTTACTTCATATCTGTAAAATTCAGATCGATATAAAATAGTCTTTAGAAGCTGTATACATATATATTGTATAATTTTAGATAATTTCCTCTGTGAGAATAATATCATACTATTATTTTTATTATATTTATAACTTCTTATCGGTAAGCACTCTGAAATTGAATTGAATTTGATTGATAGATGGACGATGGATATGAAGTTACAATTCAATATTTTGTTAAATATTATCCTTGTAATAGATAGTCTACATAATTTAAAAATTGTACACCATATATCTACCGACGAAAACTATATATCATAAATTGTATATCAATAGATTTAGCATTACGGTCCATTTCATTTATTATCAATAGCCGAGTTAAGAAATCCAAGGCAACCCCATCTTTACGATCATCTTACCGAAAGATAAGCTAATCTCACAGCTAATTAAAAGGAGAGGTTAAGAAAACTTTCAAAGATTAGAGAATGTTGGAAAAATGTTTTTAGGTATTATCCTTTAATTCCTAACACGCATCCTCTCAATTATAGGACTGCCTTTCTACTTTGGAGACTCCATTAATTGATTGTTTAATTGATTTAGAGGTTTGAGATGGAGCTGTTAATGGTGTTTGAAAAGGAGAAACAGAGGACTGAGATTATAGCAGAGAGGTTGGTGAGAGAAAGCTATTCTACTAAATTTAATAATGTGAATGCATTAGTTGGGGTATTACACAGTAACTAAATTGGTTATGCTAACCATTTTGGTATTTAACCCCTACATGGCATAATGTAGCTTTCAGGAAACAAACTATTTAAATGTTTTAAATCTTAATATGTATTAGAAGCAACAATCGTCATTCGCTTAACGAATTCTACATCGCACAAAGAAGCTTTGAAGCATATTTTATTATTTGAACACAAATTAAATATTAACTGATGATTAAAAAATCATTCAAGATCCTCGTGGATATATTTACCAAAAATGTTTGCTATTTAAGGTTTAATGCATTGATTGGTTGCTAATCTTTACAATCATGATATTGTATATTAGGAGAATTCTTTAAGGCACCTCCCTACAATAGATTATTAACGGGTTTAGGACATTTCGTCCACGGACATTTCGTCCACGGACATTTCGTCCACGAATGGCTATATTTTTTTTTTAAGTGTTTATGGGATATATTTTATTTTATTTTTTACTATTACATTAATAGCCAGATATGAATATATAATATTACTATAGTGATTTAAGCTGAAACATATCATATGAACACATAAAAAATGTTTATCTATCGATTACAGTTATGAAATTAGATATGCTAAACGGGTTGACTGTATCATTTAATTATTTACCTCTTGTAATATTTTGCATTAATTAATGAGTTATGAGTATCCAAAATATGGAACTGAAATAACAGGGTACTAACAAGACTAAAAGTGGAAACGTAAGAATGAGAATAAAATAATTACAATAGAGTTGAATACTAATTATTTTGTATGCTTTTATTATGAGTCCTAGAATATGAAACAGTCCAAAAACACCGATGTTTTTACGTTTATATAATTTAACGTAACACTAATAAGTACCAAAATCTAGCTATTTATTTTATATCACAATTAATTATCAATCAATTGTTTAGTAGTATATTATACAATATACATGTAGGTATGTATTTTATGTAGTCACTGTTGAAAACAATTCTGTCATAAGAAAATCATTTCTGAACCAATATTGCTCCAAATAGCTAATCTGAGTACTAATATTGATGTTTATGCTAGTTATAGTTAATAAAATGTTTCCGTTTATACACCGCAAATAATTGTAGTTATTGTATAAATAGAAAAAAATCTACTTTTTCTACTTTTATATTGCAGAATATTATAAATAATATATAAGAAACAATATGTACACTACACATTATAATCATAATACAAAATAAAGCATTTCGTGGAAGGATTGTCCATGGACGAAATGTCCGTTGGACGGAATGTCCGTGGGCGAGATGTCCGTGGACGAATTGTCCGTGCACGATTATTAAAACCCCCACATAGATTTTTTACTCCCCTCCCCCTTAAAATAGATTATTAACCCTAATGAATTTGACGTGTGTTTTCTAAGCACATTCTTCTTAAATTACTTTGTATCTCTCATATCATTCCTTTAAATTTACCGGCCTTTCTTAACTTTGTTCGTATCTAGATACGAAATATATTTTTGTATTTAAAAGTTTAAAAGAATTACGTATCGGGGTAAATCAGCGTAAATCACCTATATTAGGAAACTAATTATATTATAGTGATGTGTGGCAACGTAGAAATTCAGTTTTGTAGCCTATAAACACACTACAGTTCACGTCTTCATGGAGTACACACACATGCGAGAGCTGTGATTGGGTTACATTCCACCCAATCACAGCTCTGCTCTCTCACTTGCCAATGTCTTATATACCTATGTATTTATTTCTCCTTATTACCTTCGCAATCTTGCGGAAGGTTATATTTTCATCGGAATTGTTGTATTTATCATCTTGTAATATTTTACTTGAAATTTGGTACACAATAGTTTAGTATACACTATACATTCTCGCGCAATTTACCAATTTTGCACAATCTCGAGAATGACCTTCGTGTTTTTAGGATTTTGAAATCTTGCCACAATAGATTATTAACACCCCTACAATAGATTATTAACACCCCTACAATAGATTATTAACACCCCTACATTAGATTATTAACACCCCTACAATAGATTATTAACACCCTACAATAGATTATTAACACCCCTACAATAGATTATTAACACCCCTACAATAGATTATTAACACCCCTACAATAGATTATTAACACCCCTACAATAGATTATTAACACCCCTACAATAGATTATTAACACCCCTACAATAGATTATTAACACCCCTACAATAGATTATTAACACCCCTACAATAGATTATTAACACCCCTACAATAGATTATTAACACCCCTACAATAGATTATTAACACCCCTACAATAGATTATTAACACCCCTACAATAGATTATTAACACCCCTACAATAGATTACACTCGCATTCTACATCTATTTTCACCTCCATATTCCAAAGAGATTTTCTGCTCCACTCACCCGTTTAATTGACTTTGTTTTGTTGGAGATGGCAAGAGGGAGTGAGATTGTTAAGTCATTTTGGCACAGGAGGTGATATATTGATGTCATTTCATACGAAATATTGCAACGAGATATAAATTGGCAGACGAGGTGAGTGCCAGATTTTTTAAGGAATAAATCGAGTTCGTGATATTTTTGGTCATAAAGTGAGTTTGGCGACTTTATGTTGGGAAAATAAGGAGAGAAGATCAAATTACGGGAGTTTGTGACAGTGTCATTTCCGACAGTATTTTCGACATCATTTCATACAAAAACTGTGTTATTATTTTATTATACTCAAATTAATTACGTTATGTATGAATGAAGACTATATCAAATATACATTAATAAGTACTAAATTGAGTTTTTTTAACTAAATATTTAAAACGCTTTACATCACGATTCGCTTCATCATTATTTAGATAAATTTAAGAGTCGGATCCTCTATATCGGTCTAAAGTTCACTAATCTTATTCTAAGCACGAACACCTTACAAGAGAATCGAATCCTGCTGACAAATTAGAATCCTGTGTAAGTGAAAGGATTTAGAATTAAGATCCTGATGAAATGGAGTTTTGGGACGTTAATCCCTAACAACATTAAGGATTAATTAAAGTCATTTTCTGATTATATTATTATATGCCCTGAAGATGGTGATTATAAAAACAATCGTATGAACCATTTCCATAAAATTGAAAATAAAATCAGTTTAATAATTTAATATTTCTGAAGAATATTTAGTATATGTATTGATAAATCTATATTATATACGTTGCGTGCAATATATTGAATTATGCAATCTCGAGAGTGTGCTGCGCGTTTTTAACCACTTGAACGCCCAGACTGCCTGAGAAACTTGTTCCGGTTAGAATATAGATTTTGCTTTAGACACTTGAGTTGCTGGAAATCTGAGCTTTAATTGTTTAAGGCGTATTTTTTGTGAAATCAATGAAAATATTTCAAAGTATATTGCTGTAACATAGTGTTATAACATCTTATTACCAAGCAGAAATCTGGATCCCGGGTGAAATAAATGCTCTGTGGCGTCACATGTAGATTCAGTGTTCAGACGCTCCGTTGAAAAACAATTCGTTAATACACATTTCGTCGATAGATATTTCGTCGACAGACATTTCGTCGATAGATATTTCGTCGACAGACATTTCGTCGACAGACATTTCGTCGACAGACATTTCGTCGACAGACATTTCGTCGACAGACTGTTACATTTACAAAACGTTTTCGTGGACAAACATATTCAACATAAATGGTCATTATATGTAGTTTATTGTATCCGCTAGTGTATTGTACCGTTCACTACATGATTGTTTAATTACAAGGTAGTGGAGAGGGTGGGGATGCACTTATATTACAGTGTGTTCATCGACGAAGCTAATATTCCTATAAGTGATGTTTCTAGTGCGACGCAAAACGGGACACATTAGCGGTCGTACTTCACCCGGATTCCAGAGGCTCTCCTGATCAAGATGGTATGAAACTGAACATTTGAAGACGTGTTGCATTACTTTCATTGATATTTATTTATACGGCACATAAATACGTCTTAGAGACATACACAATGAAGATCACGGAGTTGCAGCAACTCAAGTCAATTAGTTTTTTTTAATTATGTATCAATATAACAATCCGGTCTGAACCTCTTAGAAACGCCAGGGTGAAAACACGCAGTGCACTCTCGAGATTGCGCAATCAGATAATATGTGCGGACAATTACACTTAAAAATAACCTGATACATAGAGGTGTTTCTATAAACTATGTCACAAAAACGTTACACTTAAATGCATCAACTTTAATTTTTATAGAATTATTTATGTGTGTCCAGGAGTTTGAGAGTTTGTGTTTCATTTTCTTTGTGATGTACTTTATTGTCTCAAATTATTCTTTGTAAAAATTATGGAGATAATATTAGCAGAGCATCGCACTGATATGCTACAACACTAAAGAACGTACATTACACTGATATGCTACAACACTAAAGAACGTACATTACACTGATATGCTACAACACTAAAGAACGTACATTACACTGATATGCTACAACACTAAAGAACGTACATTACACTGATATGCTACAACACTAAAGTACGTACATTACACTGATATGCTACAACACTAAAGAACGTACATTACACTGATATGCTACAACACTAAAGTACGTACATTACACTGATATGCTACAACACTAAAGAACGTACATTACACTGATATGCTACAACACTAAAGTACGTACATTACACTGATATGCTACAACACTAAAGTACGTACATTACACTGATATATAAAAACACTAAAGTACATCGCACTAAATTGTATTCTTGATCTATGAGAATTATAACTAGTAAAGTACTGCATTGGGTGACGGTAAACCTACGCTATAAATAACTGAAATGGTAGGAAAAAGTTATCAAACTGTGAAGAACTATGTGAATGATATCCCACAGGTGCGCTTCAAGTCTGACAAAGATCTATCAAAATAATTTCTCACTCCGTTCAAGTATGCGAATTAAAAGTAAAGCTGCAAAGAATCCTGGACTATGAAACGCAACAAATGACCTTTTGACCGTGCAGGATTGGAAAAAGTGCAAGAACCAGCCATCTACTGTACTCTTAGAACAGTTGCAAAGTCAGTAAACACCGTAAAGAAGCCGTCATTGAAACAATGCCTTGTTCAAATCGACTGAAATGGACAGAGAACAACATGAAGGTTGACTTTTGTAAATTTATATTCACCGATGAAGTTCGTGTTATCCTTGATGACCCGGACGGCTGGAGCAAGGGGTGTGTCGTAAGTGGTCGGACTCGCCATCAACGTTTGAAGCGTCAACAACGAGGTGGTCGGATTATGGTATTGACTGGTGTTATCGGAAGATATTACTAAGTTCATGGAAGGACCATAAGGCATTATAATGACATATAATGCATTCATTAACTTTTTTAATAAGAATATTGAGCCATAGCTAAAGAAACAGAGCGTAGCTTTTGATGAAACATTATTTTCATGCAGAATAATGATCTCTCGCATGCGGCAAATAAAGCAAGATATTATCTACAGCAACTGGTGTTCACTGGGGCTCAAAAGATGCAGCTGCCGCCAAATACTCCAGAGTTAAACCCGATAGAGAACCTTTATTGCACCATCAAACAATGACTTATACAAACAGACGTCAACTCACGAGCTAGAATGAGTTGTGGGATGCTTCCCTAGAGATAACACTCGAAAATACAGCTGATAACAACATGAATCTTACTAATTTCATGAACCATCGACTATTTCAACTTATTGCTAAAGGTTGAAATCTTCATCATTACTAATTAGTAATATCATTTCCAAATTAATTCAAACTGTTTGTTTTGTTTTGAAATGCATTTCCCTAACTTATTTAATGATTAAATTTGGCACGTTCAAAAATTCGCTAATTTGGAAAATATTACAATTATGAATCACCGAGATCAAGTTTTGATCTGAAATTTACATATGTTCAATACACTATTTACGTAAGTTACATTCCCTATTAACGTACGTTACATTCCCTATTAACGTACGTTACATTCCCTATTAACGCATGTTACATTCCCTATTAACGTATGTTACATTCCCTATTAACGTACGTTACATTCCCTATTAACGTATGTTACATTCCCTATTAACGTATGTTACATTCCCTATTAACGCATGTTACATTCCCTATTAACGTATGTTACATTCCCTATTAACGTACGTTACATTCCCTATTAACGTACGTTACATTCCCTATTAACGCATGTTACATTCCCTATTAACGTACGTTACATTCCCTATTAACGTATGTTACATTCCCTATTAACGCATGTTACATTTCCTATTAACGTACGTTACATTCCCTATTTACGTAAGTTACATTCCCTATTAACGTAAGTTACATTCCCTATTAACGCATGTTAAATTCCCTATTAACGTAAGTTACATTCCCTATTAACGTATGTTACATTTCCTATTAACGTAAGTTACATTCCCTATTAACGTACGTTACATTCCCTATTAACGTACGTTACATTCCCTATTAACGCATGTTACATTCCCTATTAACGCATGTTACATTCCCTATTAACGTATGTTACATTCCCTATTAACGCATGTTACATTCCCTATTAACGTATGTTACATTCCCTATTAACGTATGTTACATTTCCTATTAACGTACGTTACATTCCCTATTAACGTATGTTACATTCCCTATTAACGTAAGTTACATTCCCTATTAACGTATGTTACATTCCCTATTAACGTATGTTACATTTCCTATTAACGTATGTTACATTCCCTATTAACGTAAGTTACATTCCCTATTAACGTAAGTTACATTCCCTATTAACGTATGTTACATTCCCTATTAACGTATGTTACATTTCCTATTAACGTACGTTACATTCCCTATTAACGTAAGTTACATTCCCTATTAACGTATGTTACATTCCCTATTAACGTAAGTTACATTCCCTATTAACGTATGTTACATTCCCTATTAACGTATGTTACATTTCCTATTAACGTACGTTACATTCCCTATTAACGTAAGTTACATTCCCTATTAACGTACGTTACATTCCCTATTAACGTACGTTACATTCCCTATTTACTTACGTTACATTCCCTATTAACGTACGTTAAATTCCCTATTAACGTACGTTAAATTCCCTATTAACGTACGTTACATTCCCTATTAACGTACGTTAAATTCCAATGTAATATCAGAGGCGCGGTTCCTATCTCAACTGGAAATGATTCCCATAGGAACGGAGCGAAGAGATCCGGGAATTGTAATGTAGGAGAGAACAATTCCCCTGAAATTAGGACTGCTGTTCCGAGGCAGGATTAGGAACAGAGTTTGGTAGCTTTTCCAAAGGGAATTTGCAACGATTTGTCAGGATTTTTGTGTATTAGCAATAGGAAATATATTAAATGGAGTTAGGGATTTGAGTGGGAGGGGTGGGAGGAGTGGAGTGAGTGGGAGGAGTGGATTGAGTGGGGAGTGAGTGGGGAGTGAGTGGGAGTGAGTGGGGAGTGAGTGGAGAGTGAGTGGGGAGTGAGGGGGAGTGAGTGGGAGTGAGTGGGAGTGAGTGTGGGTGAGTGGGAGGAGTTAGTGGGAGTGAGTGGGGAGTGAGTGGGAGGAGTGAGTGGGAGTGAGTGGGGAGTCACAAAGAGTCACAAGGAAAAGAAATCACACAAAAGACGCCTTACGTCCATTCGAGGGTAATCCCAGTGCAGCAAGTGAACACTTTAGACCCTCACTCAATCTCAATCTTCCCATCTACCAGGTCGAAACTTGGTACATGGACTTCACCACCAGCGGAGTCAAAATTTTAGACTCATAGTAGATCGCTCTCCTCCCACCTGAACCCTAGGAACTACTCTCAACAAGTGGAGGTAAAACACAGGGAGCTAGTAAACGATTCTGGGGATCAGGATTTACCCGGATTAGTTCAGCCTCACACTGATCACGAAACTCACTCGCACGCGCTCACACGCCCACAATAAATGTAGAAGTGGAGGGGGGTGGGAATAGTGTCAGTAATGTGACCTCAACCTCTCCCGCCTCGAGAAGGCTCCGGGGGTGTCTCTCCTCTAATAAGGAAGGGATAAATCTTCAGCAACCACAAACAACCACGAACCGTCCCCATACCTAGGGCACCACCAATAATTCTACCCCCCCCCCCCCATACCCCTAACCAGGTTGCCCCTACCACACTTTGCCACCCTACCACAGTTAAATAACCAAGGCGGAGGAGGCTACAACTAGGATCAACGACACGGATAGAGAAGAACGCAGTACAGCAAGCCCGTAATAAGGCGCAGAGCGTGACACGTTTGCGATCGCCGTCGAAAAATCCTCACTAACACCAGTGCTCCAGACATCCCACTTCCACATAAGCTCTTCCACCCCCACGTCTCACACTAGATTATCCCTTCCACACTTTTTCAACCTACCCTATTAAAACAATGCAGGCGGAGGAAGCTACAAAAGAGAGCGCAGTTGCAATCAGTCCAGAACAAAGATTAATCGTAAGAATAATGTATAGTAACGACCATGTCACATCAATATATACTAAACGACATTCCACTGAGTTCTGTGGGGAACTTACCCTCTTACCCTAGGAAACATGCTCCACAGAGGCCGTGACCTAACATCCCAGTTTGTCCGCTACCTCAGTGGAAAAGACCAGCAGGGGCGTTACATTCCAGGAAGAAGGCATACAGAGACATGCAACCATTATTAGGCTTAAGGGGTTTTCTCAGTGGGGAATCATTCTGCCTCGGCACGAAGAATACAGTGGACCACTCCAATCACCCGGTCTCACCACACTCAAATAGTGCCCTCCCCCAGCCACGTCCCCACACCAAGTTGACCCTCAACACTTTCTCACCCTACCTGATTAAAGCAATCGAGGCGGAGGAGGCTACAACCGGCACAGAAACATAGCCAAAGGAGAACGCAAGAGCAGCAAGTACCGATGAACGGTGCAGGACACCATAAACTATGCTAGCCGGCGAATGATTTTGTCCAGGTTATTCTTAAATGACTCGACTGATGGTGCGTTGACCAGCTCTCGAGGGAGAGAATTCCAAACGCTACACACCTTCACAGTCATCAAGTCCCGGAACTTATTCGTGCGAAACCTTGGCACATCCAGTTTGTAACCATGGTTCCGAGTCGGGTTCATATTGACCGAGAAGATCGCCATGGGGTCAAGGCTGCTATGACCCCTAACGATCTTATAGGTTTCGATCAATTGTCCACGGAGTCGACGTTGCTCAAGAGTTAGAAGGTCGAGGTCTTGCAACCGCCCATCATAACCCTTGTTTCTAATCTTCGGGACCAATTTGGTCGCCCTGGCCTGGACTCGCTGAGCTCCACGTCACAACGGTACGTGGGAGAACAGAATTGCACGGCATACTCTAAATGTGGACGAACCAGCAACTTGTATAGGGTCATCACCGTATGCCTATTCCGGTGTATAAAGATCCTCTTTATGTACCCTAGGATCTTTTGAGCTTTCCGCTCGGTGGCGACACACACAAACTCGGAGGTCATAACCACTCCAAGGTCAAGCTCCTGATGCGTAGGAGAAACTGGCGAACCAAGGAGACTGTATGCAGCCCGGGCGTTCTGCACACCAACATGCAAGACGCTACACTTGCTTGTGTTGAATGGCATCTGCCACTGCTCCAACCACTCCCCGTTCATTGCCAAGTCCCTCCTCACTGAGTGGGAGTGAGTGAGTGGGATGAGTGAGTGCGAATGAGTGGGAGGAGTAAGTGGGAATGAGTGGGAGGAGTGAATGGGAGTGAGTGGGAGGAGTGATGGGGAATAAGTAAGAGTGAGTGGGAAGAGTGAATGGGAATGAGTGGTAGAGAGTGGGAGGAGTGAGTAAGAGGAGATGATTGGTTAGATTATGACTCTTTAATGGTGTTTGTTTTGTTTAAAATAACTAAGGGAAATAACAATTTGACTTTCAATAAATCACACATATCTATTTTAATGTACTCTTCAATTGACAATGTAAAAAAACAACTCTTCACTATTTCCCAAGCAATCAGTTGTTCTAGTGTGTCAATTGTAAGAATTACTCACCTGTGGAGGGAAAAATTTACCCAAAAGTCTTCTTGTAAGCCACTCAGAAACCTGCAACTAGTAACAAAAAATGCAAAGTGTTTCAAAAATGTTATTGTGTTTTACAAAAAAGGTTATTGTGTTTTACAAATAAGGTTATTGTGTTTTACAAATAAGGTTATTGTTGTGATACAAGTCAAATGGATTAGTTACCGCATTTTACATTAGAATTTAAATTATGATTGATCTATACAAAAAATGGACATTTAGATATAATTATCAGGAATTATCATCAAACTAATGTAGAAAAGTAGCATGAGCATTGAACAATGTTCCAATACAGAAATAGTTAAGTCTTATTTTAAATACAAAGAGTCTAGGCTTCACAAAAGTTTAGAGTTTATCTATAGTTTATACTAAGGTAAGATTAACATTTATCAGTCTGATGTGTTCAATAAATATTAAAGTCTTGTTCATAAATGATATCTCAATTTTGATTAGGATAGGCTATTATTTTAGATACCGAGACATTTCATTATAATAGTTTATAATTATTAGTCGCCTAAGCCCTATTTAGCATTGACTTCAGACACTTGTTATTCAACCTGCTTCATCATATTGGTACTTTGTGTATTATAACATCAATCATTTTTGATGTAATGAAATAATTTATCAAATAATGTAATACCACCAATGAAGATAAAAGTAACTTTAATTTAATGCAGAGAATTCACGTGTCTTCTAACGAATGGACTAACATAACTAACGATAATAAATCACTGCACTCATGGAGAGGCAGTACAATCATTTGGCTTTCACCCAACCATTTTCCAGAGGAATAACTAACAATGCATCTGTATATTATTCTTATCTTATGCATATGATAGCAATGCATTCACTTCTAAAGTTGAAAATATACAAACCACACGGATTGCCACCTGGAGGCGCCGTGTTAGCTATTAAATATTATACAATTAAAGGATATGCAGCGACTGAGACACTCTATTTAATTAGTAAGGTAGATCGATGCCTCCTAGGGAGAGACTTGACCTTGACCTTAGAATGTACTGGACCTTGCATTAGAATGTACTTGACCTTACTCTTTGAATGTACTTGACCTTACCCTCAGAATGAACTTGACCTTACCCTTTGAATGTACTTGACATTACCCTTTGAATGTACTTGACATTACCCTTTGAATGTACTTGACATTACCCTTTGAATGTACTTGACCTTACCCTTTGAATGTACTTGACCTTACCCTTTGAATGTACTTGACCTTACCCTTTGAATGTACTTGACATTAGCCTTTGAATGTACTTGGCATTAGCCTTTGAATGTACTTGACATTAGCCTTTGAATGTACTTGACATTAGCCTTTGAATGTACTTGGCATTAGCCTTTGAATGTACTTGACATTAGCCTTTGAATGTACTTGACATTAGCCTTTGAATGTACTTGACATTAGCCTTTGAATGTACTTGACATTAGCCTTTGAATGTACTTGACATTAGCCTTTGAATGTACTTGACCTTATAATCATCTACAGTCTCCACCAGCCTCATCATATATGTAATAATAAACATTACCGCAATTTCTTACCTCAATTATTCCTATCTAATCAATGCTTTTTTAGATTAAATATAGCCTAGTTATTGTAATACAATATTCACCATTATTATCTATATTTTATTCTCATAATAGAAACCTAATCTCTCTAATAACAATGTAATTCACTAAGTTACACGTATTATTTTAATTATTCACAAGCCATACTAAGTCTGAAGCAGACTAATGGTATATACTTCTCATCTGTATTCACCGCGTGATTTTAATATAATAGATGCCTTTGTCTCACCGTGAAAACAAAACCAAGGGAGAGAACTGAGGGCGCGATTAGAGGCATGGGGACCCAGTTATGACTTTATAATCTTATTGACCAGGAGTTTATTTAAGCTTAATAGGCAGTAAAGTTTGTAAATTTGCACGATTAGCATTTTAAGATAATAATCTAACTTGACTTTTTACTGCACCAACAATAATATAATAAACTAACATTGGGTTAGAAATAATATAACTTTATTACAGGTACTATATGTCTATATCACATATATTGAAGAAATCTTTCTGTCTCATATATATTATACATATCTAGGGATTTATATATTTTTCTTCTTACTAGTTTAGAGTTGTAAAAAAAATTGTTGTAACATTTATTTTTGCAAATCTTAGTTCCATAAAAAAAATTCTTCTAGCAACCATTCTCACGCATTTTAAAAAGTTCATGGAAATAAATTATAAATAGTATATATTTTCTAAATAAATTCATATTTAATAAATAACATATTTCCAATTCATGTCTCATAATTATTATCTGCATGATATCATTTTGATGTCACAAAAGAAAGTCTTTACTTTAAACACACTGGTATTAATCATTTAATATTACCTCAAATAGTCAAGCTATTGCAGCTGCTATTAATAATTTAGCTCAAATAGTCAAGCTATTGCAGCTGCTATTAATAATTTACCTCAAACAGTCAAGCTATTTCAGCTGCTATTAATAATTTAGCTCAAACAGTCAAGCTATTGCAGCTGCTATTAATAATTTACCTCAAACAGTCAAGCTATTGCAGCTGCTATTAATAATTTACCTCAAATAGTCAAGCTATTGCAGCTGCTATTAATAATTTACCTCAAATAGTCAAGCTATTTCAGCTGCTATTAATAATTTAGCTCAAACAGTCAAGCTATTGCAGCTGCTATTAATAATTTAACTCAAATAGTCAAACTATTTCAGCTGCTATTAATAATTTACCTCAAATAGTCAAACTATTGCAGCTGCTATTAATAATTTACCTCAAATAGTCAAACTATTGCAGCTGCTATTAATAATTTAGCTCAAATAGTCAAGCTATTTCAGCTGCTATTAATAATTTACCTCAAATAGTCAAGCTATTTCAGCTGCTATTAATAATTTAGCTCAAACAGACAAGCTATTTCAGCTGCTATTAATAATTTAGCTCAAATAGTCAAGCTATTGCAGCTGCTATTAATAATTTACCTCAAACAGTCAAGCTATTTCAGCTGCTATTAATAATTTAGCTCAAACAGTCAAGCTATTGCAGCTGCTATTAATAATTTACCTCAAACAGTCAAGCTATTGCAGCTGCTATTAATAATTTACCTCAAATAGTCAAGCTATTGCAGCTGCTATTAATAATTTACCTCAAATAGTCAAGCTATTTCAGCTGCTATTAATAATTTAGCTCAAACAGTCAAGCTATTGCAGCTGCTATTAATAATTTAACTCAAATAGTCAAACTATTTCAGCTGCTATTAATAATTTACCTCAAATAGTCAAACTATTGCAGCTGCTATTAATAATTTACCTCAAATAGTCAAACTATTGCAGCTGCTATTAATAATTTAGCTCAAATAGTCAAGCTATTTCAGCTGCTATTAATAATTTACCTCAAATAGTCAAGCTATTTCAGCTGCTATTAATAATTTACCTCAAATAGTCAAACTATTTCAGCTGCTATTAATAATTTACCTCAAATAGTCAAACTATTGCAGCTGCTATTAATAATTTACCTCAAATAGTCAAACTATTGCAGCTGCTATTAATAATTTAGCTCAAACAGTCAAGCTATTTCAGCTGCTATTAATAATTTAGCTCAAACAGTCAAGCTATTGCAGCTGCTATTAATAATTTAGCTCAAATAGTCAAGCTATTGCAGCTGCTATTAATAATTTACCTCAAATAGTCAAGCTATTGCAGCTGCTATTAATAATTAATTTAACTCAAATAGTCAAACTATTTCAGCTGCTATTAATAATTTACCTCAAATAGTCAAACTATTGCAGCTGCTATTAATAATTTACCTCAAATAGTCAAGCTATTTCAGCTGCTATTAATAATTTAGCTCAAACAGTCAAGCTATTTCAGCTGCTATTAATAATTTAGCTCAAACAGTCAAGCTATTTCAGCTGCTATTAATAATTTAGCTCAAACAGTCAAGCTATTTCAGCTGCTATTAATAATTTACCTCAAATAGTCAAGCTATTTCAGCTGCTATTAATAATTTAGCTCAAATAGTCAAGCTATTTCAGCTGCTATTAATAATTTAGCTCAAATAGTCAAGCTATTTCAGCTGCTATTAATAATTTACCTCAAATAGTCAAGCTATTTCAGCTGCTATTAATAATTTAGCTCAAACAGACAAGCTATTGCAGCTGCTATTAATAATTTAGCTCAAATAGTCAAGCTATTTCAGCTGCTATTAATAATTTACCTCAAATAGTCAAGCTATTGCAGCTGCTATTAATAATTTAACTCAAACAGTCAAGCTATTGCAGCTGCTATTAATAATTTAACTCAAATAGTCAAACTATTTCAGCTGCTATTAATAATTTACCTCAAATAGTTAAACTATTGCAGCTGCTATTAATAATTTACCTCAAATAGTCAAACTATTTCAGCTGCTATTAATAATTTAGCTCAAACAGTCAAGCTATTGCAGCTGCTATTAATAATTTACCTCAAATAGTCAAACTATTGCAGCTGCTATTAATAATTTACCTCAAATAGTCAAACTATTGCAGCTGCTATTAATAATTTACCTCAAATAGTCAAGCTATTTCAGCTGCTATTAATAATTTAGCTCAAACAGTCAAGCTATTGCAGCTGCTATTAATAATTTAGCTCAAACAGTCAAGCTATTGCAGCTGCTATTAATAATTTAGCTCAAACAGTCAAGCTATTGCAGCTGCTATTAATAATTTAGCTCAAACAGACAAGCTATTGCAGCTGCTATTAATAATTTAGCTCAAACAGTCAAGCTATTTCAGCTGCTATTAATAATTTAGCTCAAACAGACAAGCTATTGCAGCTGCTATTAATAATTTAGCTCAAATAGTCAAGCTATTTCAGCTGCTATTAATAATTTAGCTCAAACAGATAAGCTATTGCAGCTGCTATTAATAATTTAGCTCAAACAGATAAGCTATTGCAGCTGCTATTAATAATTTAGCTCAAATAGTCAAGCTATTTCAGCTGCTGTCTATAAATTTGATGGATGAGCTTCAAAGCGAATAGAAATTTAATCTGTCGATGATAACATTGCATTAGGGTGCAAAATTAATGTGGATCGAAAACCAATATTTTAATTTCCTATACACATCAATACTATTATTAGCCTTGGCTTAAAAATGACACCAGCAAACTTTCGGCAATTGAGAGGGTTGTCTCTTGTGTTTTTCTCTATGTAAAGTGAGGAGGAAGTGGATCAGAGGATCCAAAAGTTGGCAAATATGCAAACACTTTTCAGCTCTTGAATCCACTTCGGTAACTCGCTAGAGTATTTCTTAGGAAACTTCATTGTGGAGAAAAGAGTTACTCTGTTTAAAAGATTTTGGTGACACATTGTGATACTGTCAGCAGAGAGTTAGAGTGACACACTGTAATACTGTCACCAGAGAGTTAGAGTGACACACTGTGATACTGTCAGCAGAGAGTTAGAGTGACACACTGTAATACTGTCACCAGAGAGTTAGAGTGACACACTGTCATACTGTCACCAGAGAGTTAGAGTGACACACTGTAATACTGTCACCAGAGAATTAGAGTGACACACTGTAATACTGTCACCAGAGAGTTAGAGTGACACACTGTAATACTGTCACCAGAGAGTTAGAGTGACACATTGTGATACTGTCACCAGAGAGTTAGAGTGACACACTGTAATACTGTCACCAGAGAGTTAGAGTGACACACTGTAATACTGTCACCAGAGAGTTAGAGTGACACACTGTAATACTGTCACCAGAGAGTTAGAGTGACACACTGTAATACTGTCACCAGAGAGTTAGAGTGACACACTGTAATACTGTCACCAGAGAGTTAGAGTGACACACTGTAATACTGTCACCAGAGAGTTAAAGTGACACACTGTAATACTGTCACCAGAGAGTTAGAGTGACACACTGTAATACTGTCACCAGAGAGTTAGAGTGACACACTGTAATACTGTCACCAGAGAGTTAAAGTGACACACTGTAATACTGTCACCAGAGAGTTAGAGTGACACACTGTAATACTGTCACCAGAGAGTTAAAGTGACACACTGTAATACTGTCACCAGAGAGTTAAAGTGACACACTGTAATACTGTCACCAGAGAGTTAGAGTGACACACTGTAATACTGTCACCAGAGAGTTAGAGTGACACACTGTAATACTGTCACCAGAGAGTTAGAGTGACACACTGTAATACTGTCACCAGAGAGTTAGAGTGACACACTGTAATACTGTCACCAGAGAGTTAGAGTGACACACTGTAATACTGTCACCAGAGAGTTAGAGTGACACACTGTAATACTGTCACCAGAGAGTTAGAGTGACACACTGTCATACTGTCACCAGAGAGTTAGAGTGACACACTGTAATACTGTCACCAGAGAATTAGAGTGACACACTGTAATACTGTCACCAGAGAGTTAGAGTGACACACTGTAATACTGTCACCAGAGAGTTAGAGTGACACACTGTAATACTGTCACCAGAGAGTTAGAGTGACACACTGTAATACTGTCAGCAGAGAGTTAAAGTGACACACTGTAATACTGTCACCAGAGAGTTAGAGTGACACACTGTAATACTGTCACCAGAGAGTTAGAGTGACACACTGTAATACTGTCACCAGAGAGTTAGAGTGACACACTGTAATACTGTCACCAGAGAGTTAGAGTGACACACTGTAATACTGTCACCAGAGAGTTAGAGTGACACACTGTAATACTGTAATACCAGAGAGTTAGAGTGACACACTGTAATACTGTCACCAGAGAGTTAGAGTGACACACTGTAATACTGTCACCAGAGAGTTAAAGTGACACACTGTAATACTGTCACCAGAGAGTTAGAGTGACACACTGTAATACTGTAATACCAGAGAGTTAGAGTGACACACTGTGATACTGTCACCAGAGAGTTAGAGTGACACACTGTAATACTGTAATACCAGAGAGTTAGAGTGACACACTGTAATACTGTCACCAGAGAGTTAGAGTGACACACTGTAATACTGTAATACCAGAGAGTTAGAGTGACACACTGTAATACTGTCACCAGAGAGTTAGAGTGACACACTGTAATACTGTAATACCAGAGAGTTAGAGTGACACACTGTAATACTGTCACCAGAGAGTTAGAGTGACACACTGTAATACTGTAATACCAGAGAGTTAGAGTGACACACTGTAATACTGTCACCAGAGAGTTAGAGTGACACACTGTAATACTGTCACCAGAGAGTTAAAGTGACACACTTTAATACTGTCACCAGAGAGATAGAGTGACACACTGCAATACTGTCACCAGAGAGTTAGAGTGACACACTGTAATACTGTCACCAAAGAGTTAGAGTGACACACTGTAATACTGTCACCAGAGAGTTAGAGTGACACACTGTAATACTGTCACCAGAGAGTTAGAGTGACACACTGTAATACTGTCACCAGAGAGTTAGAGTGACACACTGTAATACTGTCACCAGAGAGTTAGAGTGACACACTGTAATACTGTCACCAGAGAGTTAAAGTGACACACTGTAATACTGTCACCAGAGAGTTAGAGTGACACACTGTTATACTGTCACCAGAGAGTTAGAGTGACACACTGTAATACTGTCACCAGAGAGTTAGAGTGACACACTGTAATACTGTCACCAGAGAGTTAGAGTGACACACTGTAATACTGTCACCAGAGAATTAGAGTGATACACTGTAATACTGTCACCAGAGAGTTAGAGTGACACACTGTAATACTGTAATACCAGAGAGTTAGAGTGACACACTGTAATACTGTCACCAGAGAGTTAGAGTGACACACTGTAATACTGTCACCAGAGAGTTAGAGTGACACACTGTAATACTGTCACCAGAGAGTTAGAGTGACACACTGTAATACTGTCACCAGAGAGTTAGAGTGACACACTGTAATACTGTCACCAGAGAGTTAGAGTGACACACTGTAATACTGTCACCAGAGAGTTAGAGTGACACACTGTAATACTGTAATACCAGAGAGTTAGAGTGACACACTGTAATACTGTCACCAGAGAGTTAGAGTGACACACTGTAATACTGTAATACCAGAGAGTTAGAGTGACACACTGTAATACTGTCACCAGAGAGTTAGAGTGACACACTGTAATACTGTAATACCAGAGAGTTAGAGTGACACACTGTAATACTGTCACCAGAGAGTTAGAGTGACACACTGTAATACTGTAATACCAGAGAGTTAGAGTGACACACTGTAATACTGTCACCAGAGAGTTAGAGTGACACACTGTAATACTGTCACCAGAGAGTTAGAGTGACACACTGTAATACTGTCACCAGAGAGTTAGAGTGACACACTGTAATACTGTCACCAGAGAGTTAGAGTGACACACTGTAATACTGTCACCAGAGAGTTAAAGTGACACACTGTAATACTGTCACCAGAGAGTTAGAGTGACACACTGTAATACTGTCACCAGAGAGTTAAAGTGACACACTGTAATACTGTCACCAGAGAGTTAGAGTGACACACTGTAATACCAGAGAGTTAGAGTGACACACTGTAATACTGTCACCAGAGAGTTAGAGTGACACACTGTAATACTGTAATACCAGAGAGTTAAAGTGACACACTGTAATACTGTCACCAGAGAGTTAGAGTGACACACTGTAATACTGTCACCAGAGAGTTAGAGTGACACACTGTAATACTGTCACCAGAGAGTTAGAGTGACACACTGTAATACTGTCACCAGAGAGTTAGAGTGATACACTGTAATACTGTCACCAGAGAGTTAGAGTGACACACTGTAATACTGTCACCAGAGAGTTAGAGTGACACACTGTAATACTGTAATACCAGAGAGTTAGAGTGACACACTGTAATACTGTCACCAGAGAGTTAGAGTGACACACTGTAATACTGTCACCAGAGAGTTAGAGTGACACACTGTAATACTGTAATACCAGAGAGTTAGAGTGACACACTGTAATACTGTAATACCAGAGAGTTAGAGTGACACACTGTAATACTGTCACCAGAGAGTTAGAGTGACACACTGTAATACTGTCACCAGAGAGTTAGAGTGACACACTGTTATACTGTCACCAGAGAGTTAGAGTGACACACTTTAATACTGTCACCAGAGAGTTAGAGTGACACACTGTAATACTGTCACCAGAGAGTTAGAGTGACACACTGTAATACTGTCACCAGAGAGTTAGAGTGACACACTGTTATACTGTCACCAGAGAGTTAGAGTGACACACTTTAATACTGTCACCAGAGAGTTAGAGTGACACACTGTAATACTGTCACCAGAGAGTTAGAGTGACACACTGTAATACTGTAATACCAGAGAGTTAGAGTGACACACTGTAATACTGTCACCAGAGAGTTAGAGTGACACACTGTAATACTGTAATACCAGAGAGTTAGAGTGACACACTGTAATACTGTCACCAGAGAGTTAGAGTGACACACTGTAATACTGTCACCAGAGAGTTAGAGTGACACACTGTTATACTGTCACCAGAGAGTTAGAGTGACACACTTTAATACTGTCACCAGAGAGTTAGAGTGACACACTGTAATACTGTCACCAGAGAGTTAGAGTGACACACTGTAATACTGTAATACCAGAGAGTTAGAGTGACACACTGTAATACTGTCACCAGAGAGTTAGAGTGACACACTGTAATACTGTAATACCAGAGAGTTAGAGTGACACACTGTAATACTGTCACCAGAGAGTTAGAGTGACACACTGTAATACTGTAATACCAGAGAGTTAGAGTGACACACTGTAATACTGTCACCAGAGAGTTAGAGTGACACACTGTAATACTGTCACCAGAGAGTTAAAGTGACACACTGTAATACTGTCACCAGAGAGTTAGAGTGACACACTGTAATACTGTAATACCAGAGAGTTAGAGTGACACACTGTAATACTGTCACCAGAGAGTTAGAGTGACACACTGTAATACTGTCACCAGAGAGTTAGAGTGACACACTGTAATACTGTCACCAGAGAGTTAGAGTGACACACTGTAATACTGTCACCAGAGAGTTAGAGTGACACACTGTAATACTGTCACCAGAGAGTTAGAGTGACACACCTTAATACTGTCACCAGAGAGTTAAAGTGACACACTGTAATACTGTCACCAGAGAGTTAGAGTGATACACTGTAATACTGTCACCAGAGAGTTAGAGTGACACACTGTAATACTGTAATACCAGAGAGTTAGAGTGACACACTGTAATTCTGTAATACCATAGAGTTAGAGTGACACACTGTAATACTGTCACCAGAGAGTTAGAGTGACACACTGTAATACTGTCACCAGAGAGTTAGAGTGACACACTGTTATACTGTCACCAGAGAGTTAGAGTGACACACTTTAATACTGTCACCATAGAGTTAGAGTGACACACTGTAATACTGTAATACCAGAGAGTTTTTGACTGCAAACCAAAATGGCACCAAAATTCAGGATCAATTATAATTAACTTTAATTTTTCAATACTATTATTTTAACCCTAATGAGTTTGACTGTCAAAAACAATGGGAGAGTTTGACTATGTGCTAAAAAAACACGTCTTATTTATAAACCTACGGTACTGTATTTTTTTACAATTGTTGTTTGCATATGTACTAAGGTAATGTGTATCAAATTTCAAGTAAAAATATTGAATATATAAGGAGAAATGAATAAATAAGTATATAAGACATTGGCAACTGAGAGAGCAGAACTGTGATTGGATGGAGTGTGATCCAATCACAGCTCGTGCATTTGTACAATTAATTCCATAATTTACGTGATCTACGCTGATTTACACCGATACGTAAAAAAAAATAACTTTTGAATATAAAAATATATTTGGTATTCATGTAGGAACAAAGTCAAGAAAGGCCAGTAAATTTGAAAGAATGACATGAAATATATAAAGTAATTGAGAAAATATGTGCCTAGAAAACACACGTCAAACTCAATAGGGTTAAAACAAACATTCAAATGCTATATTTAACAAATTAATATACCTATATACTTTATAACAGAAAATTATAAGATGTTGAATGCATTACAAGGTGACCGGAAAGAAGCCCAATGGAAAAATACCAACAGGAAAAATACCAACAGGAAAAACACCAACAGGAAAAATACCCACAGGAAAAATGTCCACAGGAAAAATGCCCAGAAGAAAAATACCCACAGGAAAAATGTCCACAGGAAAAATGTCCACAAGAAAAAAAAACACAGGAAAAATGCCCACAAGAAAAAAAGCCCACAACTTCATAATTGTTTAAAATACAGAAAAACATAGAGGTGTTTTAAATAAAGACAGATTATTACAATGGTACGAATAGTCAATTAATTTTCTGTCTTTTGCACCTTTTGTCTCATTTTGAAAGTCTTCATCGCTAAGATTAATTGTATTCTTGTTGAATTTAATTTTATAGTATATAAATTTGAAAATCATTCGTGATTTTCATTTTACCATTTCAATTATATTTTGCCCCTAGGGGCTCTATCCTGAAGCTGTTCGAGGTGAATGGAAGAGAAGGGGTACCGTCCTTTGGGTTCCGAACTGTTGTAATTTGGATTATGTATTGTCTTTTTTATATTTACCATATTCATAATTTTTCAACGCCACTTGCAGTTTTAGAGGATAGCTCTATGTTTATGCTCTTCAACTACGAAAATCTTAGATTTCTGTGTTAGGTAGGGTCGTAATTGCTTCTCTTCATTTTCCTCTTCTATCTGTGAGTGCAGCCACTGCATGGTTCTTGTGTCCCTTTTCGTCACATTCTTTGTTAAGTGACTGCATTGCATTCACGGAGTTGCTTTTTACATCCATTAGCTTTGTCACTGACGGTGGTAAGTGACTTCGTTCATGGAGCTACTTTCTTTCTGACTTCTTCTTCCAGTTCTTTTTCATTAATTAATTTTTGACGTCGGCGATACAGTCGAAATGGCCGAAAGCTGACGTTGAACCCTATACTAAAATAAATGATAAACAACTGTATTTTAGGATATTTACGTTTAACTTAAGCCCTTATTTTAAACACCTTTATGTTTTTCTGTATTATACATATTAGGTAGTTGTGGGCTTTTATACCTGTGTTCCTTTTTTCGTTATGGGCATTTTTCCCTGTGGGCATTTTTCCTTATGGGCATATTTCCTGTGGGCATTTTTCCTGTAGGTATTTTTCCTGTTGGCATTTTTTCTCTGGGGTTTCTTCATGTGGATAGTTTTCCTGTGGGCATTTTCCTATGGACTTTTTTCCTTTGGGTATTTTTCCTGTGGGCTTTTTTCCGGCATTTTTCCAGTGGTTTTTTTCCTGTGGGTTTTTTTTCTGTGGGCTTCTTTAAGGGAACCAATTACAATTACACTTACACTTACATTTAAGTTTTCAAATTACATTTCATGCTTTGAAATAAGCTGTTCCATAGAAATGATCAATATCTTATCAGTCAAAATAAATCTCATAATAATTCAAAAAGAATTTTCATACGAATATAAGATAATCGATACACATCATAAGTAAAGAGCATTAATATTGCGGTTTAGTAACATCTATTTCAATTAGCATATATCGTGATAAAGGTAGATATTTCAAGTGTATTTTCTAATTTTACAGTCAATGAACAACATGTAAAGAATATACATATAGGAAAAAGTTGTAATTAATTACAAAGGATACTTTTATTTTATATCAATTTTTCTTTATATCACTTATAATTATTCGCAATTTTTTGACAAATAACTCAATCACTATTTTAATAACTTATAATAAAACATATATAGTGAGTTTTACTAATGAAATATTGGTAACAACTCTAGCCAATAAATTGAATAGTTATTTATTTCACATTATCTTATGTTTTCTAGAAGCAAATTGTCAATAGTTTCAACTGCATTATCAATAAATGCAAAATATGCAACTGAACATCTTGCAACTCAGGACTGGATTTCCGAAACCAAACTTAAACAATTGAAAACTGAATTATTGCTAGAAATACAATATACCTATTTAACAATATACAATATATACCTATTTAACAATATACAATGTATATCTATTTAACAATATACAATATATACCTATTTAACAATATACAATGTATATCTATTTAACAATATACAATATATACCTATTTAACAATATACAATGTATATCTATTTAACAATAAACAATGTATATCTATTTAACAATATACAATGTATATCTATTTAACAATAAACAATGTATATCTATTTAACAATAAACAATGTATATCTATTTAACAATATACAATGTATATCTATTTAACAATATACAATGTATATCTATTTAACAATATACAGTGTATATCTATTTAACAATATACAATGTATATCTATTTAACAATATACAGTGTATATCTATTTAACAATAAACAATGTATATCTATTTAACAATATACAGTGTATATCTATTTAACAATAAACAATGTATATCTATTTAACAATATACAATATATACCTATTTAACAATATACAATGTATATCTATTTAACAATAAACAATGTATATCTATTTAACAATAAACAATGTATATCTATTTAACAATATACAATGTATATCTATTTAACAATATACAATGTATATCTATTTAACAATATACAGTGTATATCTATTTAACAATAAACAATGTATATCTATTTAACAATATACAGTGTATATCTATTTAACAATAAACAATGTATATCTATTTAACAATATACAATGTATATCTATTTAACAATATACAATGTATATCTATTTAACAATATACAGTGTATATCTATTTAACAATATACAATGTATATCTATTTAACAATAAACAATGTATATCTATTTAACAATATACAATGTATATCTATTTAACAATATACAATGTATATCTATTTAACAATATACAGTGTATATCTATTTAACAATAAACAATGTATATCTATTTAACAATATACAGTGTATATCTATTTAACAATAAACAATGTATATCTATTTAACAATATACAATGTATATCTATTTAACAATATACAATGTATATCTATTTAACAATATACAGTGTATATCTATTTAACAATAAACAATGTATATCTATTTAACAATATACAGTGTATATCTATTTAACAATAAACAATGTATATCTATTTAACAATATACAATGTATATCTATTTAACAATATACAATGTATATCTATTTAACAATATACAGTGTATATCTATTTAACAATATACAATGTATATCTATTTAACAATATACAATGTATATCTATTTAACAATAAACAATGTATATCTATTTAACAATATACAATGTATATCTATTTAACAATATACAATGTATATCTATTTAACAATAAACAATGTATATCTATTTAACAATATACAATGTATATCTATTTAACAATATACAATGTATATCTATTTAACAATATACAGTGTATATCTATTTAACAATAAACAATGTATATCTATTTAACAATATACAATGTATATCTATTTAACAATATACAATGTATATCTATTTAACAATATACAGTGTATATCTATTTAACAATATACAATGTATATCTATTTAACAATATACAGTGTATATCTATTTAACAATATACAATGTATATCTATTTAACAATATACAATGTATATCTATTTAACAATATACAGTGTATATATATTTAACAATATACAGTGTATATCTATTTAACAATATACAGTGTATATCTATTTAACAATAAACAATGTATATCTATTTAACAATATACAATGTATATCTATTTAACAATAAACAATGTATATCTATTTAACAATATACAATGTATATCTATTTAACAATATACAATGTATATCTATTTAACAATAAACAATGTATATCTATTTAACAATATACAATGTATATCTATTTAACAATATACAATGTATATCTATTTAACAATATACAGTGTATATCTATTTAACAATAAACAATGTATATCTATTTAACAATATACAATGTATATCTATTTAACAATATACAATGTATATCTATTTAACAATATACAGTGTATATCTATTTAACAATATACAATGTATATCTATTTAACAATATACAGTGTATATCTATTTAACAATAAACAATGTATATCTATTTAACAATATACAATGTATATCTATTTAACAATATACAGTGTATATATATTTAACAATATACAGTGTATATCTATTTAACAATATACAGTGTATATCTATTTAACAATAAACAATGTATATCTATTTAACAATATACAATGTATATCTATTTAACAATATACAATGTATATCTATTTAACAATATACAGTGTATATCTATTTAACAATAAACAATGTATATCTATTTAACAATATACAGTGTATATCTATTTAACAATATACAGTGTATATCTATTTAACAATAAACAATGTATATCTATTTAACAATATACAATGTATACCTATTTAACAATATACAATGTATATCTATTTAACAATATACAATGTATATCTATTTAACAATATACAATGTATATCTATTTAACAATATACAATGTATATCTATTTAACAATATACAATGTATATCTATTTAACAATATACAGTGTATATCTATTTAACAATATACAGTGTATATCTATTTAACAATAAACAATGTATATCTATTTAACAATATGCAATGTATACCTATTTAACAATATACAATGTATATCTATTTAACAATATACAATGTATATCTATTTAACAATATACAATGTATATCTATTTAACAATATACAATGTATATCTATTTAACAATATACAATGTATATCTATTTAACAATATACAATGTATATCTATTTAACAATATACAATGTATATCTATTTAACAATATACAATGTATATTTATTTAACAATATACAATGTATATCTATTTAACAATATACAATGTATATCTATTTAACAATATACAATGTATATCTATTTAACAATATACAATGTATATCTATTTAACAATATACAATGTATATCTATTTAACAATAAACAATGTATATCTATTTAACAATAAACAATGTATATCTATTTAACAATATACAATGTATATCTATTTAACAATATACAATGTATATCTATTTAACAATATACAGTGTATATCTATTTAACAATAAACAATGTATATCTATTTAACAATATACAGTGTATATCTATTTAACAATAAACAATGTATATCTATTTAACAATATACAATGTATATCTATTTAACAATATACAATGTATATCTATTTAACAATATACAGTGTATATCTATTTAACAATATACAATGTATATCTATTTAACAATAAACAATGTATATCTATTTAACAATATACAATGTATATCTATTTAACAATATACAATGTATATCTATTTAACAATATACAGTGTATATCTATTTAACAATAAACAATGTATATCTATTTAACAATATACAGTGTATATCTATTTAACAATAAACAATGTATATCTATTTAACAATATACAATGTATATCTATTTAACAATATACAATGTATATCTATTTAACAATATACAGTGTATATCTATTTAACAATAAACAATGTATATCTATTTAACAATATACAGTGTATATCTATTTAACAATAAACAATGTATATCTATTTAACAATATACAATGTATATCTATTTAACAATATACAATGTATATCTATTTAACAATATACAGTGTATATCTATTTAACAATATACAATGTATATCTATTTAACAATATACAATGTATATCTATTTAACAATAAACAATGTATATCTATTTAACAATATACAATGTATATCTATTTAACAATATACAATGTATATCTATTTAACAATAAACAATGTATATCTATTTAACAATATACAATGTATATCTATTTAACAATATACAATGTATATCTATTTAACAATATACAGTGTATATCTATTTAACAATAAACAATGTATATCTATTTAACAATATACAATGTATATCTATTTAACAATATACAATGTATATCTATTTAACAATATACAGTGTATATCTATTTAACAATATACAATGTATATCTATTTAACAATATACAGTGTATATCTATTTAACAATATACAATGTATATCTATTTAACAATATACAATGTATATCTATTTAACAATATACAGTGTATATATATTTAACAATATACAGTGTATATCTATTTAACAATATACAGTGTATATCTATTTAACAATAAACAATGTATATCTATTTAACAATATACAATGTATATCTATTTAACAATAAACAATGTATATCTATTTAACAATATACAATGTATATCTATTTAACAATATACAATGTATATCTATTTAACAATAAACAATGTATATCTATTTAACAATATACAATGTATATCTATTTAACAATATACAATGTATATCTATTTAACAATATACAGTGTATATCTATTTAACAATAAACAATGTATATCTATTTAACAATATACAATGTATATCTATTTAACAATATACAATGTATATCTATTTAACAATATACAGTGTATATCTATTTAACAATATACAATGTATATCTATTTAACAATATACAGTGTATATCTATTTAACAATAAACAATGTATATCTATTTAACAATATACAATGTATATCTATTTAACAATATACAGTGTATATATATTTAACAATATACAGTGTATATCTATTTAACAATATACAGTGTATATCTATTTAACAATAAACAATGTATATCTATTTAACAATATACAATGTATATCTATTTAACAATATACAATGTATATCTATTTAACAATATACAGTGTATATCTATTTAACAATAAACAATGTATATCTATTTAACAATATACAGTGTATATCTATTTAACAATATACAGTGTATATCTATTTAACAATAAACAATGTATATCTATTTAACAATATACAATGTATACCTATTTAACAATATACAATGTATATCTATTTAACAATATACAATGTATATCTATTTAACAATATACAATGTATATCTATTTAACAATATACAATGTATATCTATTTAACAATATACAATGTATATCTATTTAACAATATACAGTGTATATCTATTTAACAATATACAGTGTATATCTATTTAACAATAAACAATGTATATCTATTTAACAATATGCAATGTATACCTATTTAACAATATACAATGTATATCTATTTAACAATATACAATGTATATCTATTTAACAATATACAATGTATATCTATTTAACAATATACAATGTATATCTATTTAACAATATACAATGTATATCTATTTAACAATATACAATGTATATCTATTTAACAATATACAATGTATATCTATTTAACAATATACAATGTATATTTATTTAACAATATACAATGTATATCTATTTAACAATATACAATGTATATCTATTTAACAATATACAATGTATATCTATTTAACAATATACAATGTATATCTATTTAACAATATACAATGTATATCTATTTAACAATATACAATGTATATCTATTTAACAATATACAATGTATATCTATTTAACAATATACAATGTATATCTATTTAACAATATACAATGTATATCTATTTAACAATATACAATGTATATCTATTTAACAATATACAATGTATATCTATTTAACAATATACAATGTATATCTATTTAACAATATACAATGTATATCTATTTAACAATATACAATGTATATCTATTTAACAATATACAATGTATATCTATTTAACAATATACAATGTATATCTATTTAACAATATACAATGTATATCTATTTTTCAAATTATTTCACAAGTTCATTGTTTTACAACATGAAACATATTCCACGAATATATTTTTTCATATGGGTGATTATAATCAACTGCAGCTATTAAACACTGTTTTAATTATCCTAAACAACGGTTATAATTGGATTCAATTCATAATTAAAAGCATACAGCATAGGGAATATTTTACATTATTTGGTGATATTATTTTTACATCTAGACCAATTCAACTTTAAATATAAATCATTAGTGGTTACTGTTATTTGAAACAATAGTGTTCATTTATTTCTTTTAAATACATTGTATTAATATTTTCATTTTTCCAAAATATAATTTTGGAGTCTCAATTTTATGCTAATTGTATATTTTTCATATCTATTTCAGTATTTTCCAAACATTTAGTTATTTGTCATAATTCACATAACTTCAACTGAAGTGAAAAGTTGTTTGTAACTAAACATTAAAATATTTGATGAATTATATTTCTATTTATATATTTTACCACAGATTATTTTACGTGCAAGTACATAATTATAAAACACTAATGCACACATTTTCTCATCAAAAGAAGAGTTACATAATAATAAAATATATCATAAAATCTTTTTTCATTTATCATTAAATATTACATAATTTAAATTATATTATTAATTAAGTTATCTTTTGCCCTAAGTGTGCTAAATTGCTATCTCTTTCATTCGAAGCAAGAGGATATCTTTTTATTAGCAATTGTAATGATAGTATAACCAGTGGGGCATTTATTGTGCCTCTAATGTTCTTTTTAGTAACCAATAAGGTGCTCAATTTAGGACATTCTTAAGGTGGGGCCATTAAATGGGCTTTAAGAGGTTATTCTCACTGCTTAGACCTCAGACGTGATTCAAAAACCCATGTCATTTGGTCAAAAGTTTTCGTGGAAAACTCTCATAAAAACAGAGAGGAAATTGAGTCTGGTAGTTTGCCAATATTTATTGGCGCCTCAACATGCAATTACGCAGCATGGTGTAAGCTCCATACGCTCAAAAGATGAGCGCTCATGATTCGAGAGGGTGCTCATGATGAAGGATATGTATATGGATATGAGCAAAACAATTACAGTTTTCATATAATGATTTAACTGATCAATAATTCTTTAATTATATTAATACAGTAGATATCCTCCATAATTAATTCCTGCATAGTGAAGTAGTGTCCTGATTAATGAAGTAGCCTCTATAGTCTACCTGTAATGGCCATCAGTTTTGGAACCTATTCTACAATTCCTAACTCAGGACATTACATTTACTATAAAGGATTTCATTATAGAGGAGTTCTACTGTATTGAGTATTTTCTATCTAACTTTAAGGACTCAAGAATCTTTAATAAATTTGAACTAAAAAAAGAGAATATCTTGAGATGATCCCAAAAGATCAAGTTCATAGTAACTCATGCACTATAGCGGTGTGTTTATTATCTTTTTATAGTTACCGACCTCTCCATTTCCCACTCAGCACTATCAGGGGTAATGGACTTCTAGTCTACAGTTATCTCTATCGAGTCACTGATATTAAGTAATGCTATAATATATCCTGCAAATGTAGTAGTTTCAATGCTTTTCAAATGCTTTTCGAATGGAAAAAAAAGATGTGTAACTCCCTCACCAGCATAGTATCATTATCACTCGTAATCTATCTATACTGCATATAGTCATATTCGGTTACCAGAGATACATTTCATGTGGTTCTGAATAGATTACCCGCGAAAATTTTACCAGGAATATTATACCGCATAATACTGGAACACCCCTTCCAGGTTATTGAACAATCATGAAGTGTGCATGCAGTGCAACAAACTAGCGGATACAAAAAACTACCTAACTTCCATTTAGGTTGAGAGACCATGTACATATTATTCCGAGACCAAAATTTCCGGCCACCATTTGAAAAGTAGAGTAGAGAAGGTAAATTACGGTACACTAACTTCGGCCTCAAACTACAGAAATACTAATAAAAATCAAATTCCTTGAGTGAATCAAATTTTATCTCAAAGGGAGGGTGACCGGTCCTTTCGCCGAAAACCCTTTCGCCGAAAAGAACTTCGTCGCATGACACTTTCGCCAAAAATTTTGGAAACAATATACGTTATATATATAAAGAGATATAGTTCACCTAAGGTTAGGTTAGGTTAGCGGTCCAGTTGGGGATGGAAGACTCCCTGACCATGTTTGATAGTGACAAAATATATACATTACTGTTTTTTACTGTAAAATAAGTATACCTTATTTATGTAAATAATTGTCATATTTTCGGCGAAAGTGTCGTGCGGCAAAATAACTTCGGCGAAAGAGTCATTCGGCGAAAGTGTTTTTGGCGAAAGGACCTAGATCCACATTTTATGACATTAAATCTAAAAAGAAAAAAATGTTTAACTTCAATTATATAATGTATAAATTTTCAAAGTGGTGGAATCTTCAATGATAGAATTTTCAGCTGGTTGAGATCGACGCTGGTGGAATTTTTCTGGCTGGAATCTTTATGGTGGAACTATCCGTGTGGGAACTTCCCACGGAGGAATTTACCGGCCACAATTTCATATATATTCTATTTCTAGTTATTTAACTGTCGCTTGAAATGTTATCTACATCGATTAATACAGTTATTATAAAACCGTAAAATATTATATTAAAATAAGCAACATTTTATGCTTATTTTTTGATGAAATAATATTTCTGTACATTACAGATACACATTGTATCTTAGATAACAAAACACATTTCCATTTAATTAAAAACTGTAACATTGTTCTTCATCGTCACGATTCGAATTACATTTCATCAAGAGTCAGTACCTGGATTGAGAAAAAGGAAAAAACTAACGAAATCAGAGTCGAGTTTCAGAGAACGGAAATAGATAGAATTTCTACGACAGGCACGGCTAGTAGTCCCTCGTCTGTCTGGTAAATAGGGTATTGTTTTACTGGCTAATAAGACAGTGTCATTGAGACGTAATGTCAAATGATATCTATGGGAAATATTTAGATCTATTTCTATTAATGTTTCTATGGTTTGAAGTGAGAGAAGTTAGTGTATCGCAATTTACCTGCTTTGCCCGATGTTTCAAATTTGAGTGAAGTGCATTATAATTTAACATTAAGTATTATGGTGGAACGATAGAAAATAACATGTATAACTTCTTATTCGTTATAATGTTTCGTATCAATGTTGGACACAATTACTTACCTTTTAAGGCCAATTTTTTTCTATCAAATCTTGTGTTCGCGAACAAATTTGTCCACAAAATGGCGGGCAAATTTGTTCCCGATCACAAGAATCGAAAGTGTCCGTGATTTTCAACATGTTGTACAAATTTGTATGCGATAACAGGAATCGAAGTGTTTGCTACTGTTATTTGAATGAATATTTGTAAGGGTGCCTACACATCAAAAGCAGTTGAGCTGGCAGGCAGGCGGGCAGGCAGTTGAGCAGTGTGCTCTCCACATCACGAGCGGATGATGAAGCAGTTTTAATCTGGCGGTCCCCTCTCTATTCATTAAAGCTACTAAGGGAATCGATTAGAATTTGCAATATTATATATTTAATTGATGAATATCTTCTCTGTCAATTGTTATGTAAAATGTAACATTATTTATTATCGTACTATTTTGTTATTGAATTATTGATAAAAAGAGTATTTTATTACAACGTTGAATTATTTATCATATTTGTGCAATATTACTCCACTTGGAACTGTATATAAAGTTTAAACTATTGCATACAGTTGTAAATAGAAATTTATTTATAGATAAATCAGAATAGTATATTGTATTTGTATCTTAAAATTCTTATTAATAAGTGTATCTAGATACTTTTTGTGAGTGAATCTAGATACATTCGACAATTCCAATGACCAGTTTCACTTAATAATAATATTAGTTAATTTATTTCAGTTAGACATTCTAACAAAAAAATAAACTATAACGTAATAAAAATTAATTGATCTTAATACATTTATCATTGTGAAATATATACAAAAATAAATTATAAACCAATTCAATCATACAGAGGCAAAGAAAAATTATTTAGTTTAGTTTTTAATTTATTTATTTCATATCAAAATCTTTTGATCTCATATTAATATCTGTCCAATTTTGCTCCATTGGTTTGATATATAACTCCTGTCGATATGTTTAGCTTCAGATGCATGCCAGATAGCTTCGCATTCAAATACTTCGGGTATAACAATATAGTTTATTTCATCAAACGAGATATATATTACATTGTTCACAATAAAGTTAAAATCCTAAAAACATATTAGCTGCTCAATATCCATAGCGATTGTTCACAACCTCTAGAGCTCTTCGACGCCTCTGTATACACTAATCGCACATCTGGCAGCCTGCACAGCAGCGGTAACTGCTAGCAGCTTTGCTAACCGCGTCTGACCACTCAACCGCCTGCTTTTCGTTTGTACGCTTCAATGCATTACCGTGTTTCCCAAATAAAGCATGCCTGCCTGCCTGCTCAACTACTTTGGTGTGCAGGCACCCTTAAATATTTGTGATATATATATTTGAGGATTATTACCATTTTAGATATAAATGATTGAATATTTTGTTTAGCTGTAGGTATACTGAAATTATTTGATGGAGATGTTTGTATACAAATTAAAACAAATATTACAATTTCAGAGCCAATTTCATTATTTGTTTACAATTCTACATATTAGGTACTGACTAGTGTTAGTTTCGAGTTAACGAACGGTTCCACATTTTCGGACACGTATCATAATTATTATACTATTTTAATTATTATTTAACTATCATTTTAATCATTTGCTATTTTTTCTTACCTGTCCGTAAATGTGGAACTGTCCCATAAGTAGGAACTTACCCTATATAGATAGGTATGAATTATTTGGTTGTATTTCCTAATTTTACCAGGAATCTACCTAGTTAACATACAGTCTTTTAGTTAGGGCTTATATCAGGGGTCCCCAAAGTGGTCGATACCAACCCTCTGTGGGTAATGAACACAAAAGAGATGAAAGGGGGTCAATTATTCCTAATGAGCAAGAATGGAACATTCTAGGGTAAAAATCCTATTCCCAACTTCATACAAGATAGGCGCTGTTTTCAGCAACACAAACGCAATTTTAACGAAACAGAGGAACAGGCTGATCCTGGTGAGGAGCATAGAATAGTGGGGAGAGTTGTGTAACTGTTAAAGAAGGTATATTAGGTGGAACAAAACTTGTGATAGGTGAGCAGAGTGATGTTGAAGAAGAGGTTGAGAGTGGCATAAGATACGGTTAGGTTGTACGGCGTCAACAGTGTTATTTACGTTGATTACATTCATGATGTGAAGCTGAAAGGAGTAGAGTGGTTAAAATTTACACAACAGTTCTAGAACTGCTTAAAGTCAAGGAGACATTTTAATGACATCAATTTACAACGAAATGCTCTGATAGTGAAACTGGTTAAGGGGACCGTCTCCCTCAAATCTGAAAAAATCGAATTATTTTTTCATTGCATAAAATGATGTCTTATAGTCTCCCGGGTAACTTGTTAAAATATTAGAGCTAAAATCAAACTAGAAGTTCTTCATAAACAGATAGACAATATTGTAAATTACACCTGTCAGATCTTTCAAAAGATCTTTCAGCATAGGTATTGAGGGTTTATTTGGATCTCACATCAAATTATTTTTTGTCTATATAGATGCATTTTAAAGAGAACGCAACACCCAAACCAGAGTCTACAAGCTAAGTTATGGAACAAGAATTATTTAAGTTAGACAATTTTTTTCCAAAAAATTTCAGTAAATAGACTTTCATGAAAAGTTCATTTTTTCGACTGAAAAACGTATCATTTCATACAGTTTTTAAGCTAGGGACATGGGGTTCGTTTCATTTTCTTCATAAATGAATTGCTCACAGAATTACAAACGTTTTTTTTTTTTCAAAATTCTAAATGAGTGAGAAGGTATACTGAGAAAAAAACTGTTTTACATTTTTTCTCAGACGAATTTGGGAAAAATAGCCCTGTAACTTTGTAGACAACTAAATTCTGAGCGAAATGAAACCAACCACATGTATCTAGCTCAAAAATTGTACGAGTCTTTTCAAAGTACCCCTTTAATTGGGGGTTTTTGGGGTGGAGGTGAAGAGGGCAAAGTCAAAAAAAAATTCAAATTTGTATATTTATTAATAAACTTTGTTTTTATTTTAGGGAGATGTTCCCCTTAAACAGAACAGAAGTTATTTCACAGATTGATTCTCACCGCCATTGCCAGAGAATTCTATTACTCATGACGTAATAGAAAATAACCAATTAGAGTAGCCCAGGAAAATGATATCCGTGATTCGAAACCTTTTGATTGGACTTTTATGATGACATCATAGATATCACATCGACCAACCAATTGGAAAGAAGTGTTCGTATTGGCTTTTGTGTTAAAACTATGCATATATTCTGAAAAAATGTAGGTACAATTTTTATTTATTGGCCCTTTTCGTTGTAGAGCAAAATAATATTGAGCTTTTGAACGTTTTGCCTTAAACATTTTATGATGAAACGAGTTGTGATGTAAAATGATCGGAGTTATAACGAATTACCTAATAATTAGTTCTACTTTCTTATCTTTTAAATAGATTTCTTTCAACCATCGTTTTTATTAAAAATATATTAAAAAAACTTAAATTGATCATTTCTCCTAAAGTAGAGAGATATGTTAACACAGTTTTGTAAATAATTTTTTATATTGATGGTACTTAATTTCTGTTAACCCTAAATTTGAGCTCATTTCAGCTATAAAATGAGTTATTTAAAGATACATAATGGAGAAAGTGTAATTTATTGGGGAAATAATTTAAATCAAATTAACAGCATACTTGAAACAACTTCCAAATTAGCAGTGATTACAGTATATATAATTCTCAGTGATTAGATATATTTATCTTATATTTTATACATTTCTTTTATCCTTATAAGACTGGCTGATTTTGCACTCAATCTCCCATTTTTTATAACCTGCTGATGTTTAAAGCTGTTGGTATCTTATTTGTGGTAACTCAAAATTCTAAATGAATTTTTGAAATAAAATGTCTATAGTAGTCGAATACTTTAATTGTGCCATGCTTCATATTCGTGACTTTTGCAACTTTCGATATCTCCACTTCAACACAATTCAGGTCATCGTGACCCATTTCATCGAAGTAGAAGACCACTCTGCCACCATTCACTTCGTAATAGCCTATCAACCTCAATTCGTAGCTCTCTTTCAAGGCGCTTTTCTTAGGTACGAATCCAGACATGAGATGCACGTCCATCACTATCAGGTTGGAGCGATTTCTGTCTTTATGTTCCACACAAAAACTTAACTTTTTCCTATTTCCTCTCTCTCTCTCTCTCTCTTGTAAATAAAACTCTTAAAGAGTCGCTAGGCTCATCCTTTTCTTGATTGAATTTGATGACAGCCTGAAAAGATATAAAAATGGATATCAATTTTCCCCTGTAGATACGCCTCTTACATTATAACAAAATTTACAAATTATTCACCTGTACAGTGGCACATCCTGTTCCATTGCGGCGCATTTCTAACTCGGATGGAAGTAAGATTTCACTTTTCATTTTATTAGTTTGTTGTCTCTCATAATTGAAAATCTTTAAGAAAATAAAGAGAAAAATTAATTAAATTAAACTTTCATAACTTCTAACAATGATTCAGAAAACAAAACTCATGAGAATTATATTAATATTTAGGTTTGAATTCATTATAATAATGTACTTAGTATAATTATTATTGTAATGAAACTGGTGTAAATTTTATAAATCAGATTTGACGACGAAGAATTCATATATACTTTGGCATGTAATTACTAATTATTTTAATATATTTCATTTAACCAAAGCATTTCCTTTGATGTCATAGATACAATAAATAATTATATGTAGAATACTGAATACATACCTTGAAGACCTCTTCGTTATCCCCATTTGATAGGTAGACTCGTACATCGTTACCAAATACACCTGCAATGGACAAGATTTTTCTAGTTGTTTCATAGTGTAGAACAGATTCATGAGCTTCATTTGTATCCTGAAAAAAAAAGTTGAGATTCAAATTTGAAGGTTTATTGAATAAGGTCACAATACACATAAGCCGTCAAACTGCAATATTATATTGGTGTAGTTTCTTTATTAATTTTAAAAACATAATATTTTCTGGTGGTCTATTTATGAATTCTTATAAAGATGTTAAGATATTTCTATTAGTGTATTAATATTTGAATGCAATCATTTGGCTTCTTGAATTAACTATTTTTGATGATCTTACAGCATCTCATTCTAATTGTTGACTTATATAATGTGATACATCATTGTATGATCATGAATTTATTATATGACAAACACTTAACCTCTAGATTTTGAACTTAAAAAAAACTGTGTTAAATGTTCCCACCTGAGAACCAATGAATCCTCCCTGACTGTTCCTCTTAGTAGTCATCCACTTCATGACTTTTGTAGCAGTGTCAAAGTACTTCTCACGGTTCTTCTTTAAGATAGCAAGGATTGCGTAACCAGCTATCTCAATTTCGTATGTCAAAAATTCATCTGAATTACGAGCAATAAGGTTTAAGAGTTCAAACATGTTTATAACAGTTTTATTTCACAAAATTCTAGATTACCCTCCGATATTTTCCAGTATGTAGTTTCAGTACTATTCACTGCAGTTTTCAGAAGATTCTGGACTTCTTGTTCTGCAGATTCGTTCCTTGCTATGACCAAAGTATAGGCTTTCAGAGCTAAAGCGTACGGATGGTCAGACTCTGGACCTCTGTTGATGCAGGCAATTGCCTTGGAAAGAGCATAGTGTCTTGGTCTATCTCCAGATTCTATCAACGATGCTACCTCATAAGACGTTAGGATTACTGTTTTGGAATCCGAAACGCCTCCCTGATGAGAAAGTATAATATTGTTCTAGTTTTACTTATTAAGATTAAAATATTTTGATGCATTTTTGCAGACAAGCGAAATTGGGATTGAAAAATATTCTTATATGATGAACATTCACAATTCTTTCTTCAATAAGTTTGAAGTAGGTATCGAACATATATTTACAATTCATAAAATTCAAAAGTATAATAATAGTCTATAAATTATTATAAATAACTGTAAAACATTTCTTCGATTAAAACTATCACCGTAAATTGTAATTGCTACTATAGTATAATATGGAGAAACGGTATTTAATTGTTATTAGAATTATATGTTATATTGTATCTGTATATACAAGTAGATTATCACTTAACGCAGGTAAGAAGGGTGCAATGATGTGCAAAATTAGTAGAATTTTGTTGAAGAAGATGTATTGAAGTGATATAGCAAAGAATTATTCACAATGTACTAGGTTAATTGCCAATATCCGGAAATTTCAAAGTTTATGATGGCTACCCTTAACTTTTGACCAGAGCAAAATTTAATGTTTGAAGGGAAAATGTGAAATATGGAATTTTTCCTAGAATATTTGTCCAAATGCTTTGAAATTTCATTCGAATACATATGAGTTTTATATGAAAATACGTGCAAAATTTCAATAATGTGTGTTCTGAACTATTTAAGAAATTAAATATTTAGATAACTTGTTCTTATACCCCCGTTTATTTTGGCCGCTACTGTATATTGAAGATCAATGTTAGATCGACAACCTTTCTAAATATATACATGTAAAAAGATCACTTTTCATTATTTTTTATATAGTTTAATGTCCTTCGGGAAGAGCTTTAGTAGGTTACAACATTTAAAATCATTATGCGACATACCTACACGTATTTGTACGCTTCTTACAGCTAGAAAGGAAGATCACACACATCCATTCAGTAATAATAATTTAATTAATGAAAGCTTACAAAGAAATTAACTAGATACATAAATATGCAAAAATAATTCGGATTAAGTCTAGCTAAACATTAAGCAATATTCATCACTATATTCTCACTTATAAGTCATAGAAAATAGCTCTGAATATACATTATAATTCAGTTTATCGAATTACCACTAAAAAGTGAAGAAGGCTCAGTGCATTTCACATCCGTCTGTTCTAACAGATGTTTCATAAATAGAATTATTATGTGCATTTTAATGTAATGTTAATGGCTATTCTAAATTACATTAATATACGTTGAACTGTTTCATTTTTTCTTCAATTTACCTTGATTTCAATGTTTGATGAGGAATTCTCTTGGTTATTTAATCATAGTAATAATTTAATGCACTGTACATTATACTTGCAAATTTACTGCGGAGTAGCTTTTCTGCATTCATAATGCCAAACAATTTACTAATATGCTACTTTGCCCCTTATTACTTGTTACAAAAGTGTTATTTTAATTTATTAGTGAAAATAAACAGATGCTTCGGGCGAGTAAAAGTAACTCAAACGTTCACATTAAAGATATCAAACATTCACTAAATATTTTCTCCCTCTCTTATCGGAAGCAAACGATAATTTGTGAGAGAAAAGCAGCTGTTTAAATATCTTGACATTTAAAGGTGCCAGGCATTGCATTAAATGTCAAGTTTATCGATAGAGAGAACATGCAATGTCCTCACCTTTCCATAGGTAAATCTTAATGCAAATTTTAGCGTATAAAGCAATTAGGTTGCGTACTTAGCGAGTTAGAATTTGTTTTGCATTAACAGTAATGGTGTTATTACATATGGAGAGATGCAATGAAAGAAACTTTTCATTGCATGGATATATTGAATATTTAGGTCTGAAAATCTGACAACTGAAATAATGAAACAATTGAATTTGGACCTACTTTCCTGTGAATATTCTAAGATTACTCTTCAATACTCTTCAAAATCTGTTCCCTATCATGTTAGTAAAATAACTAACTCTCCAACTTGAATTTCCTACTCTTTGAAATAATTACTGAAAAATTGAAAATAAAATAGGTAAATGGAGAAAAATTTATTGAGATTTATATTTTAAATTAAATCTTAGCATAGATATATTTTATTTAATTCATTAGTTTTTCTTATAATTTTACGATAAGACTTCTTATCACTTCAAAATAATGGAAAGGAAAATAGCAAAATGTATCACTCAAAATATCATTAAATGTACCTACTAGGAGGTGGGCAGACGTTTCGTCGATTTTGAAACTCTCAACTCAAATAGCCGTTATATAGTTTGTTGTTCCACCAGACTTTTTGCTAAGCTCCTCCTACTTTTTCCACGAGAATATAAGAAAAAACAATATAATTGTTATTTAATTTAGTTGGTATCCATGATACCTGCGGAAAAAATAGGAAGAACTTAGCAAAAAGTCTGGTGGAAGGACTTAAAAAACTGTGCGTGTGTACGGCCCTTCAGAGTGTTTAATATCCTTTTTAAGAAAATTCGTTGCCGAATCCTCTGACACCACTATGAGAGGATAGCTTCTTTTAATATTCTCTATTTTTCATAAGATTAGTTCTATTTCATTATGGAGATTCCTTCTCATTTTGTTTAAATGTTGAAGCATCTTAAGGCAAATTACTTAAAGCAAGACTCTCTGCAAACACTCTACCTACACTACAGTGTGAACTGTCTAAGAAGAACATTTCTTGCTAGGCACCCTGGAAATTATTGCAAAAAAGTGAGGTATGAGGGAAGAAATAATATTATTACTTTCACAAAACTAATATAATTTGAATAAAAACATATCTGGTGGAAATAAGATCATTCTTCGAAATTATTAATCATGTTTCTATAATATTTAAGTTTTTTTTTAGTACTATGATATGAAAGTAAACATTGAAAATACGGGTACTATTAATAATGAAAATCCCGTACTATTATCATTGAATATACATCAGTTAATCACCCTTTCATTGTAAGTACTAGCAGTGAGAATACATTAGTTAGTTACTCAATCTTTCTATTTGCAGGTCTTACTTCAATGGACATCGTTGTCAATAACTAAAGCAGTCACTGGACACTTTTCTGTCAAAGTTGCTCCTGTGATACAAAAAAGTTGATAGACTTTTGATACTGATTATTGAGAGATAAACGTGGTTTGAAGAGGATATCAGGACACACATAACAACACATGAGGGATGCATTTTTACAGATTTTATAAGAGCGGAGTGTAATAAGAGCGAGACTTGGCTGTATATCAATAAAAAGTGTATTCAGTTTTATAATTTTACTGTTGCCAGCCAGCAAGGGCAGAAGAAGAAGATTGCAATTAGAATTAAGACACAAACCATGAATTTTTAATTACCATCAACAAAAGGTGTTCCCTTTTTATATTGCAGAATATACATATATAAATAATATATAATATAAAATATATACACATTTTAAATAAAATACAAATAAAGCAATTCGTAGACGAATTGTCCGTTGACGAAATGTCCG